>VZTL01055164.1:0-40825 GCA_013400535.1 Scopus umbretta | reverse complement strand
CCGATTTGTTTTTTTTTTTTTTTTTTTTTTTTTTAATGGATGTGCAAGTTTCATTTAGGCCCTACGGTATCATCCAGGACTGCGGACCGAGGGGCTTTGGAGCACAGAAACTGCGCTGGGTAAAGCAAAGCCTGGCTGCAGAGCTGCCCTCCCATCTCCACTCTGCGCAGAAGCTTTTCCTCGAAATCCCAGCCCAGCCCCGGCCGACGCTCTCGCCATTCCCCATCGCTTTCACGTATTTCAGCAGTGTTTTCCTCCTTCCCAGCTACTTCAAACTATGCAAAACCCCACAGCAGGATGATAAGATTTCAGTGGCATCTGCCACAAACCTCGTCACTTTGTTCAGATGTTCACCTGAATGCAAATGTAAAGGCTCATTTTTATCCCCAAAAGCAAATAGTAAATAGCAGAGCCGTGTATTGCACAACAGAAAGCATGAGACAACCCTACATTTTAAAGAACATATTGAGCATATTCTTCTAATAAATTTTCCTATCTAGCAAATTTAATTAATGGGCTAGCATGTGGTGCAGCCTGCTGAATAAAGTATCTCTACCAGATCTGCAACACTTTTGGAAGCTCTGAGTACTAATAAAGAGTGTTTTGTTCAAGAACTCACAAGGAACAATTACAAATAATTGCAAAGAAGGGTGTGTGCCGCATTTAAGTGACTACATATTAAAAACGACGAGGCAGAGTTTAAAAAAAAATCATAATTATTAACCACAGTAAGACTGACTAGCTTTGACACAGCGATTTCTGCCCTTCCCCACCTCTCTCCCTGCTCCCAGTGTTCTGCAGGATGAGCAGGCTGGATTCTCGTGGGGCTGCTGAGGAGCGAGGAAGTTTCTGTAACTGCCCAAGGCTGTGGGATAAATCACAGCCAGAGCCTGGGATATACGTTTGGACGTCCTGGTGTATGTCCCGATGTCCGTCCCGTACCCAGCCCCGAGCCCACGCACCTGGGAAAGAGCAAATCCATGCAGTCCCGCTGCTGCTCTCCGAAAGGCAGGAGCAGGCGACACAAGCCCTCGCCGCGATCACGCTAACGAGGGAGTCTGCTCGTTAACGCGCCAGCCTTAACGGTATGCTTCAAATCCACGCAGCACGTGAAGAGCAGCGCTGCAGGGGAAGAGGCGCAGGCTGTTCTCGCCGGTTCCTAGCCCAGCAGTTTTAAACCCGCCGACTCGCCGCTGGGCCGTGCATCCCGGAGCAAGGGCTGCTCGGCGCCTCCCGGCAGGGCGCAGCGGGATTTCGGGCTGTGCAGCCCCAGAGCAGAAGCAACTGTTGCTGCGGGGTGATGAGCGCCGGGAGCAGCCAGAGGCGCGCGGCATGAGGGAAAGTAGCTGCGGCGTTCTGTACACCAGATCTCAGCATGTCAAACCCTTGCCTAAGGTGTGATGGAAATGACAGCGGCCGGCTGTGCGTTCAAGGAGCACCTCTGATTTCAGGTGCACCCTTCCAGCCCACGCCACGCGCCACGTCGAGCGTTCATCCGTCGCACTGGGGAGGCTGGGGTGGCAGGCGATGCACCCCGTTACCTCCCCGTGTGGGGTGGGGGAGCTGCGTCTCCCCAGCTGCATCCTGACCCTCAACCCCCTCCAGGGGGCTTTGCCTTGCGAGGTCCTCCACGGATCCCGTTGGGATCTACTTTCCAACCCATAAGACAGCAAGAGGCGGAAAATTTATTCATGATGGAAAAAACAAAACCACAAACCAAAACAAACCAAGAAAACTCCAAGAAAAGTCACTCACTGCAAATAAAAGATTTTCTGAATGTTTCCCCATCCTTCCTCCCTTGAAGCTATGGAGTAGAGTGGGATTTTTTCACACTTTTCCTGAGAAGAAGCATCCCCGTGCAGAGTTTGAGCTTGACAGGGCATCACATTCACCACCAAAATACTTCACCTGTGCAAACATTCACACTTCAAAAAAAAAAATTGTTTCCCAGACAGCATTAAAATCTACCTGATCCCTCTGAGTTTTAGACTTTGCCTATTCCACATCATCAAAAAAAAAAAAAACCAACCCAAACCCTCATGCCTTCCAGGCTAAATGCGATCATGCAGGTTTTCAGCTGGAGCTGTGAACGGAGCAAAAAAGGGCAGCAGTTTGTGTATTTCTTTCACAGCACTCGATATTAATATATACCCTTTGGTAACCTGCCAGCGCCTGTCTTGGTTCTTTCAAACAGTAAGTACGATATCAAGTCAAGTAAAAGAAAAACCTCCTTTAAAGTGACTTCTCATGGTAGAAGGACTTACAAAGAACAACTTTTTGAAAGGTTATAGCTGCAGCATTGGCATTTTAGCTGCCAATTTCTTTACACTCCTTGCTTTACAGGACAATAGGGAAAAAAAATCTTAAACGTACAGCAGTTCCTTTCCCCAGTCAGCAGGACGCTGGCACTAGAATGCACAAATTAAAGCTCTGGCAAAGCGGAGACTGGAGACGTCCCTCCCGATGCCAAAAAAAAAGGCACATTTAAAACCCCCATAAAGACGTAATTTTGCTGTTTTTACATGCAAATAATAAGCCAGGAGAGCAGCATCTCTGGCACAGAGAGCAAAGCAGCGTTCAAAATGGGCAGAGCCAAGTGCGTGGTTGATAAAAGTTTGGGTAGCGAAGAGCTCAGACTGAGCACGTACGCCATCGTGCTCCAGGTCTGGAGCCGAGCCCTGGCTGCCCGGGGCCGACACCTCCGGGGCAGGCAGCACCTCTCTGCGTGCTGCCCCAGCACCGCAACCCTGGCATCCCCCAGGGCTGGGGACCGCCGGGGACAGAGGGGCTTGTCCCATCCTCCAAGCCAGAGAGCACGCCTCTTGCTAAACCCCAGAGCTGCGACACCTCGCGGGTCCGGAGATGTTTCCCGTTGGGCGTTTGGGTCTCCATCCCTGCCTCCGGAGCGTGCTGCCCCCAGGAGCAGGCCAGAGCCAGCGCCTGCAACGATTCAGGGGCTGGTGCATCCAGAATAAAAGGCCAGACACAAACCCAGCTCACCCACCAGCCTGGGCCAGGGCAGACCACAGGTCACAGAGAGATTTAATGCCAACAGCATTGCTGCAGCCCCAATGCCTGGAGCAGGCAGCACCCAGCTCGCAGCCCGCACACCCTCCCAGCTGGGGCTGAAGATGTGCTTCCACGGCAGCCTGCACGGATGCGGGAGCAGGCCACATGGATACAGGAGCAGCCCGTGCGGATGCAGGAGCAGCCCGGATGGATACAGAAGCAGCCTGCGCGGATGCAGGAGAAGCCCGGATGGATACGGGAGCAGCCCGGATGGATGCAGGAGCAGCCTGGATGGATACGGGAGCAGCCTGTGTGGATGCAGGAGCAGCCCGGATGGATATGGGAGCAGCCCGCACGGATACGGGAGCAGCCCGCACGGATGCAGGAGCAGCCCGGATGGATACGGGAGCAGCCCGTGCGGATGCAGGAGCAGCCCAGATGGATACAGAAGCAGCTTGCGCGGATCCAGGAGCAGCCTGGATGGATACGGGAGCAGCCCATGCAGATGCAGGAGCAGCCCGGAGGGATACGGGAGCAGCCCGCGCGGATGCAGGAGCAGCCCGCACATGCTTGCTGCAGGGCCCTTTCTTTTTAGGAAAGAGCCACTTCAAACCTGCCAGAGCGTTGGGTTACGTACTGCACGTGCTTAACAACTCCCGCACAAGACAAAAAAGCTCAAATTAATGTTGTGGCAATAGCTAACGTGGCGTCGGAGCCCCCCACGCCCCACGTGCCCAGGAGATGCTCCCGGCAGGCGCGCGGAGCCGCGGGGGATGCAGGGATGCAGCAGCGCATCCTGCACGGCCAGGAGGAGGATCGACACGAGCGCGCTGCGGTGTCCTGGGACCAAAACCAAACTCCAGCAAGAGGCACGCGGTGCCCTGTCCTGTTAGCGCCTCTGCAATACGCACGCGGTGTTTCGGCTACAAGCATCTCCTTCTGATTTCATCGGACAGGAATGTTGTGAACTTCAGTTTAAAGAACAATTTATTTCTTGCAATTTCTTCTCCTGGTAGAAGCGGCTCAGTTTTCCAAGACTTGATTTTTTCCAAAATAAAATAAGGAGTTAACCATTGAAATGAAGTAACCCGCTGCCGCGTTTGTTTCCCTGTTGCAGCGTTTCAGAACGTAGATTAAAAATGGAAAGGGGCACCTTTAAAACTTTAATACCATTTAAATGTTCCAGTCTCACTACTGCACCAGATCGTTCAGTAAAGTAGCTAATTAAAAAATGGCTGCTGTGATGACAGACTAGATTAATAGTTTTTGAAGAGCAGCCAGTGCACCAACTGCTCCTGTAGCCATGATGAAAGCTAATAATGTAGAAAATTCTGCCAATTCCTTTAATTCATGAATATTTAAGCCTGTGAAAAATCTGTCAGATTATAGCACTTTTCTGGTGATTTTCTGCTTAAGTACATTTATGGGCAAATGCCAGTTGCTCAAGAAACTTCAGTGGAATGTGGAGACTTTTTATTGTTTGCATCACCAGAGCCCTTTTCTCTCTCCGTCGGCTCTTTAACCCTTGCCAAGGCTGCGGGAGCCAGGGGAGCCGGCTGCTGCGGGCAGAGGGGCATCCAGCCAGGCACGGCCCCGGCCGCCCTCCTTGCCCCCGCTCCCCGCGGGAGATGCACCATCCCGGGAGCTTCTGAGTTATGCACCAGGATGGGAAGAAACCCACAGACGATTCTCATTGAGGGACGTCTTTGCTGCAAGAAGAAAAAAAATTGCATTTCTTTTTATAGGAGCATGAGTTCCCTGGTGTCTCCTGGCCGGGCTCTCCCTGAAGAGCGGGGGCCGGGGGAGCCGCGGGCTTTTGTGCGCTCCCCATTAGCCCCGTGTAATTAGACAAAACAGGGGCTGGCAGCGGGAGCGGCGAGCGCGGCTGCGGCGGGTCCCGGCGAAGGGGTCGGTGCTGGCACCGGCCGCGGGCTCGCCTCCCAGCTGGCTCCAGCGAGCCCCAAAACAAGAGACTGTCTGAAGCCACGAGCGGTTTATTGGCAGCAGATTCCCTGGCAGTTCCTCGGCGCTCGCCTTGCTGGTGGGCTGCGTTCTGCTGCGGTGCCAGGTGACTCATTTTACAGCTATTTAAAAAATAAAAATAAATACGCCTGGTGGAGACGTAACCAGCTTCTCTGCTCCGTGAAGCGCTGGAGGCTGGTGCTTCCCGCGAGCGCGTGGCACGGTGAGCCTGGGGTTATCCTCGAGACCGCCACAGGGAGGATGCTCTTTTCCATCAAACTTCCAGCCTTTTTCCCACAAAACCTGCCCAGTTCTCGGTGCTGAACTGCAGCCCTCGTTCTGCCAGGTGGAACTGGAGCAGAATAAAGTAAAGCAGCCAGCAACAGCGATGGGCCCTTCTCCTCTTCTCCTTTCTCATCGGGACAGTTCACCTGGGACGCAACGGGACGTGAGCAGAGCCACGAGCGTCGCAGCACGCCGGCGGGATGGCCGGCCACGGTTTGGTCCTTCGCTCTCCAGCCCGGATGCTCCTACGGGAGCGCAGGCCGCTCTCCCAGCCCACAGGCAGCAAGGTGGGGAGGGGGACAGCAAAAAGGGGTGGGAAAAAAAAAAAAAGAGATGCTCATCTGTGCTTACGCGCTGTATGGCCTTACTTCCGAATATTTCAGAATGTGAAACACAGCGCGACTTTGAAACAAAAATGAGGAAACTCCACCAAAATTTGTAACACGTTACCTAAAGCTGAAAATACAGTTTATCATCCCAACCTGGCTGGCAAAAGGAAAGCCCACCACAGTGTGGCACGCCGGGAAGGCTCACGCTTCCAAACCTCGACTCCACGTCTCCTCCATGCCGCCAGATTACATGAGCCCTTTAAAACGTTCCATAAACATCACTGTGTAATTAAGTGCTTAGAGGATTTGCAGACTCTTTGTTTCACGGTGGGGAATGGCTCTTTTAAAGCTCTCAGTTTAGGGGTCAGCCTAGCCCAAAGGTGCTCACCTCCAGGAATAAATGGCCAACCTGGGCTGTGCGGGTCTCCGGCCGCTCGGGCACCTCTCGTCCCGGGAGGCGAAGCTGCTCCCGGCTCCCTGTCCTGCAGCAGCCGACAACGCTGCGCTTGCTGCGGCGTTCACCGGGTGCTCTGTCCGGGTGCCACGCTGAAAAATGAGCTTTATGGGCTCAGGGGGGGACTTGCGACCTTCACCGAGGGCCGGGGTTTCTGCTCGGCTGCCACGGGGATGCACGCATCCGCAGCGGGATGGAGGCGAACCCGGAGCACGGCAGAAAAACTGAGACCCCCCTTCCTCTCCTCGTCACAGACCTTCAGCCACTTACAATGTCACTTCAGCTGAGTAATAAGCAATTATGATTTAATTACTCCAATGCTCTTCAGCAGAAATTTCTGAGTAATACTAGTCACTTTTATGGCACCTCATTTATCCTTCCTCCTCTTCATCTGGATTTATCCTGCACCGCCGCGAGTCTCGGCACCGCCAGACCCACCGGAGCCGGTCACCTTGCCTTCCGCTCCCACCGCTCCTCCACACCTTTGCTCTTCCCACCACGTCACTATTTGCTGCGGCGCGGCGGCGGCAGCGGGTTTGCAGCCACACGCGCGCCCGTCCTGGAAACTCGCAGCTCGGAGAGAACGCGACAAGTGCCGCTAATTCATAAATATTTAACACCCAAATCTGCTGCCTCCTGATAGCTTTTTCCAGAGTTTCTATTCTAATACATATTCCACCCCCTTCCCCTCCCCACCGGCCCTCCTTGGGTTTTTTTTCCCTTCCTCTTTGCCGGGCACTAATCCAAGTGCTGAGATGACTGTTTCACTTCCCTGCTGTCATCAGTTGTTTTTATCTTATCTGGACCGTGGATGCCAGTCAGCAACCCGCTGCGGTCTTTCCAGTTGAGTCCTGACCTCCGCAATCAGCCTCAAGATGTCCTGTAACAAGCAGATACGGTTACTCAACTTGTCCATCAGCACTTCTGGAGGGGGGGAAAAAAAAAGAAAATAGAAAAAAAAAAGAGAAAATCCCCACAGAAGACAGAGCTGACAGCTCAGGGTGGGGAGCTGCCGGGAGCACGGCCGGGCACGCTGCTTGGGGAGGCTGGGCTGGGAATTTCATGCCAAATGGGGTTAGTGGTGGTGCTGGTGCTGCCCAAGCCCGGCGGCATGCAGGGCTTCCCGCAGGTGGGGATGCTGGCCCCGCTCCGGGACCCCTCGTCAGCAGGGCATGGCACGGCACGGCCTCCGAAACGGGGCGAGGGGCACTGCAGGGCAGGCTTTAGAGTCTCGGAGGGCCTGGGAGCAGCAGGAGGACGCTCTGCGGGGTCCCTGCCGCTCCCCACCCTGCTCAAGCCGCCTCCGGCGTGTCCGCTCTGTGGTGGGCACTTGCCCAGGGCACCCTGGCCAGACCTCAGCCTGCTGCCGCCAGCCTGCCTGGGCCTGGGGGTTATCTCCTCCACCACGGCCCACGGTCAGCCAGATCCCCCTTTTCCCTCCCAAAGTGCTGCTTCACCCCTCCTCTGTGTGCTTCGCATACCGGGGCACCCAGGCACCGCTCCGGCTGCCAGGGGAGGGGAGGAAAATTCACCTAGGAGCACAGAAGGACACGGCTGTTTCCCCACCTGCAAGATGCCAGTAGCACCTGGATGAAGGGGGCCGGGACTGGCAGAGCCCAGCGAGCACAGCAGGCAGCACGGGGCGTCCAGCCTGAACTCCGGCCGGGTGCTCGGGAGGAACCGGAGAGCATCTCACGCTCTCAACCAGCAAAGGAGCAACGTGCAAAGAGACACATTCAGCCCCAAGCACCACCAGCGGTCCACCCCCCTGCTCTCAAACGCCGTTCCTTCTCACCACACTAGGAACGTGCATTTTGCACATCATTTGTTGGACATTTCAAATGCTCAGAAAAGGGTTGGGGTTATGTCCTCCAGAGTGGGAACTTAGATGTGGGGACTAAAAGATTTGTTTTCTGGAGCTATCTTGTCTGGACTCTTAGGCAAATTCAACGCCTGTCCTTCTCCCTCGCCCAGACCCCTGGGACCGAGGCCACTCTTTGCAAGACGAGCCCCTCGGAGCGAGCCAACCCCTTCTCCGTACCTCACTGGCACTTGGGAGAGCAGCAGCAACGAGCTCATCGCTCTGACCTAGAAAAGAGCTCCTGCAGGCAGCACGTCTCCAACTATTTTGGGACATCTTCTCCTTCGGGTCGGACCGCTGCAAGTTGGGTGCCTTGCGGGGCCAGCCCTGAACCTGGCGCTGCAGGTGTGCCAAAGGGACACGCAGAGCACCGCGGAATGGGAACACTCGCTGGTCACCCGCTGAAAACAACAGCAGCAGCGGTGATTTAGAGCAGGGGTTCGTTTCTCCCATCTCCCCCCGCAGCCAGCAGCAGAGCAAGGACAAGGAGCGGAGGGAGCGCTGGATGATGCTGCCTTGCTCCCTGCCCAGCCTCAGCTGCTCCGGAGCCAGCGGCTGCATCCCGACCACTGTCCCTCACAACAGCCTCGTCCCCTTCCCGACTCTGGCCTCCAGCATCTCGTAGCACCGATTTCCACAGTTAATTTATCAGTTTAATAACAGCGTGATCAAGAAGGGTGAAGCAAGGCTAGCACTGAGCCAGCTCAACTTTATATACATATCACCCAGAGTAAAAATGTCATGTAAGATTTACTCAACATGCGTTTTATCAAAGTGCTCAAGCGCTGAAGTAAAAGGGCTTTTAGTTACAGCAGATTGAAGGGGGTGGCATGTGGGGAAGGAGGAGAGAACGGATGGATTTTAGCTCTGCCAGAAGCTCTTGTTGCTTTTGCATCAACATCTTTATTTTCTAAGAGAGGATTTAAGACCTTGTTGTGTATAAACAACCGAGACTAGAGTAACTCGAACAGTGAGGAAATGTAAAAGGTTATACTGAAAAATGCTATTAGCCTGCATGAAATAAGATTCTTCCTGGAAACATGACACTGAACATTTAAGGTAGGGGGAGGAAGAGCTGTAAAACGGCTATAGAAAAGGGGTTACAAATTAAATATAATAAAAAGAATCCTTTTGAATGAGATCTTAATTTAACCTCAACATCATGACCATATATTTCAGGAAATTAATCCCTCGGCCTCCAATAAATCCAAAGTATAACACAACCACTTACGGTTCAGCAATGAGCCATTAGTATGGGCTACAGATCCTGCAAAACCACCAGATCCATTATTTAGGAATGTTCTGAATTACCCTGGTCTAATGCAGCTCATCAGCGATCAGGGCTGCTGGGCTGCCTGCAGCACGGGCCACGTCGAAGACCCGCGCCCTGGTCCCAGGGGTCTGAGGGCTTTTTTCTCTGCCCCATCCCATCCCTCTTGGGACTTGGTTCCTGAGCAAACATCGTGCTCCTTGTCTGCAGGAATAACCTGGGAGCAGTTTTGGGGAGGGCGATCAGCCTCGGTCGGCACCAGATCCCAGAGGGAAGCCTCACCGGGTGGTGGATGCCGCCAGCGCCGTGCGGGGTTGCCAGCCTCTGCTCAACCAGCGTTCATCCGGGGCTGGGCTTGTGCTGCTTTCCAAACAAAATAATTGAGGACAGAAGTGCAAGTGCAAACTCCTTCCGGAGCCTTTCCGAGCCCTCTCTGCTCCACCGCGCGCGTTGCCAGCTTGGCACCAGGTTCTTCTGCATATGCCCCAAAATGAGAAAAGTAACTTCTAATGAGTCAAGACTGTAACCTTGCTCTGAGAGCAAACATATGCCACCGCAGCTCCCTTGGCAAAGGCACTTGGAGCCGGTTGCTGGCGCTTCAGTAAGAGCTCTTCCCATCCAGGCTGCAGACACTTTGGGGCTCTTGATAAGGAACATGTAGACCAGGTGAAGAGCACTGAAGCTTTGCAAGCTTCAAAGGACCTGCTGGCAGAGCCTGCTGCATCCCTGCTTTATGTCAGAAGCAGCCGGCCGTGCGAGCAGCCAGATTCCTCCTAGGGAAACGTCCCTGCAAACCGTTAGGGATATTGCGGAGCAAGTGGCGATTTGGGTGGTAAAAGGCATCGTTACAAACACCGGCCACCCCGCGCATTTAGACGGGGTGATATAATCAAGAGAGCAAGTGGATGCAGAGAGCTGCAAAGGCCCCAGCATGGTGCTGAATCTTGAGGGCCCGCACCCCCTCCCCAGCTTTCCTTCCCAGACAGGAGAAAGCAGCAGAAACAGGAACGCGTCCATCCTGATGGGCAGCCCCATGCAGAGTCGGCCCAGAGTTGTTCAAGCTGGAAAATGACTTTTTGATAGGGGAAAAAAGAAGTTCCCTGTCTGAAAGCTTTTTTGTCAACAGCATAAGTTTAGGGCAAAAACCCAACAAGAAGTCCAAAAAGTCCAACAGCGTCCCAGGAAGCGTTGTCACAGAAACAAGGCAAAAGTGCCATTTTTGATGGGGAATCACAAACAGATGGGCAGGATCTTCCACCGTCATCTCTCTGCATCCCAGCAAACCCTTTTCACACGGTGCAACCCATCTCCAGGCTGGCTGACCCACCGTGGGGCCAGTGGGAGCCAGGTGACCACCACACCGACCACCTTCAGGCAGAAAGTTCCCTACATTTGCGGCGGGATCTCCTATTTGCGGCCACACGAGGGGTTTCCCACCTGCAAAAGTTGCCTGCAGCTGGAGGAGGCGTGAGGTGGGAACGAGGGGTGCTCTGCTTTCTCATCAACCACCGAAGTTCTCATTTATTGCACAGCCCTGTTCCCAAATCGCTCGCGTGGTTCTCGCTGAAGCGGATGCTGTGGTTTTCTTGTCTGAAATAAATTGCGCAACAAACTCAGCCCAGCGCTGAGAAGCATTAGCTACAGCAAAGCAGCTCTAATAGTGCTGGTCCTGTACGTCCCGCTGGGAGACTTTCAATTGATGGAGTTACAAGAGATGAAATATTCAGTAGGATTAAGAATTTGGAGGAGGTGGAAATCAAAGTGAAAAGGAAAACAAGTAAAAACAGCTTAATCTAGCCTTCTAGCACTAATTGTCACTGGGATTCAGGCTAAAACAAACACAACAAAACGAGCTGCCAATTTGAAAGGGGAAGGAAGAGGGCGAACACGACTCCCATCGCATCGAAAGAAACCTTTTTATCTCCGCACCGCCGCAGACAGCAGCAGGCAGGGGCCGGGAGGCAGCAGGCAGGCAGGGACCACCCCGTCCCTCCTGCCCTCACCGCGGTCCATGCGGGCAGCCGGCCCCGGCCGCGTGAGCAGGATCCGTCCCTCCCGCAGGGGCAGCGACGGCTTTGGCGGCGGTGCCAGCGGGAGCGCCCCCGCCGGCAGGGCAGGACCCCTGGGCAGACGCCGGGCTGAGCAGACCCCTCTCGTGGCTCGCAGCCCTGGCCCAGGAGGAGCCGAGCCCCGCGCGTTGCCCTCGCGCTGCTGGGGCTGAGTCGCGGGAGACGCAGATTATCTTACAGGCGAAGCGGAGTTATCCAACACTGCAATTTAAGTTGACAATTACATGGTAACCGACTTGCACACAAAGAGAGGCTCTGGAAGTATTCCCAGAATACAGAAGTCTGACAGTATCCACCCAATCTGTTGCAACAACAAAGAGTACTGGAATATGTCCTTTCATTTGGCAGAGGAGTATTTTATTTTTTTTAGGCTAGGTGGAGAAATTTAGCCTGCTATTTAAGGAGCATGTTGTGCCTTGAGAGTGACAAGCCAAGAGTTTCACTAGAAAGCCAAGCTCAAACACAAATTGCATCCTGCCACCCAAGAAACTAAATTGCACCGAGGAAAGAAATTAGCAGGGCCGCATCTGTTGTTAGGGCCTGCGTTTTGAGCCTTGGGAAGATATAACCGGGGGCCTTTTAGAGCTCCCTTGTACATTCCCCTTCTCTGCACTAGCTGCAGGAAAAACAACATCTCAGCAAGCATCCTCCTTTTCTTAAACGCTCCCTTCACGGCAAAGCCGGATCATTTGCAGGTGTCTGTCTGCGCCGCGGGAACAGACCCAACGTGGCAGCCGAGGGAACCAGCCCGTCTTACCCTCCCGAGGTGCTCGGCACCACCCCAGGGCCCCCAGCAGACGGGTTTCCAGGTTCCAGCTCGGGAATGGGGAGAGCCACGACGTGGCCATTTGCTCTGCAAGCCTCAAGAAACCACAACATCCAGCTCGCGCGGGGAGACGGAGAGCCAGGGCTGATGGCACAGCAGCGACTGAGGGAATGCCGAAGAAAACGCTCATTACCTTTTTCCTGTTTTCCTGGTACTTTTACGTCAGGATCTTCCATCAAAAAGGGAAAGAAGAAAAGAGAACAAACCCCAAAATTCTAACAAGGGAGATTTTGCGTGCTAGAAGACAACATTGGCAAGCTATAAAATAAAGCATTTCAGGAAATCAACCCTGAAAAGTAAAACCAGCGGTCTTTGCACGCTGGGGAGAGAGGTTTTGCGTGCACCCAGGCTCAGCTCTCCGGGACAGGAGCGATTCCCAGGGTCTCCGTGTTTTCCCCAGCCCCGTGACAGCGGCTGAGGGACAGGACCGGGGCCGCGGGCAGCATGTCCCCAGCACGGACATCCCTGCGGAGGCTCCTCTGCGTTACCCAACCCTGGTGCTGGCTGCGTGGAGCAAAGCAGGGGTGCCGACGGCCCCAGGGCTCGGCTCTGGGCATTCCCACATCACCGAGCCCCTCGGCCTCTTCCAAAGGTCTCTGTCAAAAGGTCAGTGGCACAGGCGTTTCTTGGGACAGTTTTTTTTTTTTTCTTGTGGCCTTACTTCTGGTGGAAATTAGTCAGCTTTCCAGAGCAGAAACCTCAAGCCATAGCCACATTTCTGAACCGGCTCATCACTGCCACCATTCCACAAACCACTTCCTTCCAGGTTACTGGCAGCCGGTCCCGGCGTGCGATTAAAGGGCAGGAGCAGGGCTGGCGGCGAGGAGCTGCGCACCCCCAACCCCGTGCCCTGCTGCCAGCGGGCACCTCCGGCAAAGGGGGTTTTTGCAAGAGGTGGGCACAGGCGGGGTGCACGGCGCAGGGTGCGAGAGAGGAGGCGGCGCAGAGCGGTGCAAGGTTGTGACTCCACAGGGCACTGCGAGCAGACACGGAGAAGCCCCAGCCCAAATCCACAGGACTTGGCTCACCGGGATTTTGGTGACATTGGCCGCGGTCCACCGCTGGGGTAGCCGCAGATCCCACTCCTGCGCCGTTAGCAGCCCAGGCAGAACAGCTCCCGCCTGCCTGCGCAGGCAGCACAGCCCCCCGTGCAGGAGGCATCTTTCTCGGGGGAAATCGGCTTTTATGGCCCTGCAGATCTGCCTGGGCAAGTTTGGAGGAGCTCAGGGACAGCCGCGGGTGTCTGACGGCAGCCCTGCCACCTTCCCCTCCGTCTCATGGTACTGGAGATGCCGGCCTCCAGCACGGGGCCAGGCAGTGACCCTGGGGCTGGCAGAGCCCGGCGCGCAGCACACGCAGCGGCACCGACCCCCTGCACCGTGCCGGCACGCTGCGCAGTGCTTTCAGCAACGAGCTCCGAGCCAGAGAGCTGCTGACGTGAACCCAGCACGGCCACGCTCACGCTCCTCACTTTTCCCTGCAGAAACAAACCCTCAGCTCACACAAACAGGATTTTGGGTGCGGGAGGTGTGGGTGAGTCCGAGGGATAGCACAGCACCGGCAGAGAAACCGCGAGTCGTGGCTGCCCCAGACACAGCCAGCTAGACACTTGCATTCAAAGTAAGTGTTTCACAAGAACTCACTGTGGATGGGAAAGTGCAGCACCTTGCTGTCTCTGTCAGCCGGCGGTTTAGCAAACTGCCGCCCCGCCGCTGCTCTCGTCTCCTCTCTTCCCCTTCCTCCCCACCCCGCGCCTCCCTGCTCCCCATCCGCAAAACCTTCCCACCTGGCAGAGGCAAAGCACAGATGCCAACCACTCCACCACGGGCGCTTTGCAAAAGCTGGGCTGGGAAAATTTAGAGGAGAGAAAGGAAAAAGGGGAAGAACTTGAGGGATGCTCGGAGGAAACAGAGAGCACAGGGGCAGAAACCCTGCGGGTGTGTCCAGCTCACTGCTGTAGAAATGGCACCAGGCTGAGGATGTGCGCTGCCCGCGAGGAGCACGTCCACGGAGCCGAGGTGAAAGCCACGGCAGCCAGGAGGAGGGAAGCAGCACCGCGATGCCGGCAAAGCCCTCCTCTGAGTTTCACAGGTGCCGGGGGAGGCAGACATGGGCCCAGCACTCCTGGGCTGATGCAACCGTGCAGCAAAAAGCCTGCGCGGAAGGAAGGGAGTGAAATGAGAAAATTTCACCCTGTTACACAACCGCCTTTCCCCTTCAGCCCCACATCGCCCTGGCACCACAAGGACACGGGCAGAGCCTACAGCCACCAGCCATCCCGGAACAGCATCGCCGGTGGCTCCTGCCCGGGAGCCAGCACTGCACGGGACACGCGGGGCCGCAGGGCAGGATTTATCCATGTCACCCACGAGAGGCAGGACCGAGGACCCAGCGGGACACCAGGCTGTTTCAGTACCCAGATTAGTTTCTCAAATTACTCAACAGAAACCAGCTTTACTCCAGCGAGCCCTCAAACAGCCGCAGACCGGATCACCTCCCACGTCCTGGCGGAGCGAAGCACCCTGTCCCCATCCCCGTGTCCCTGTCCCCCCAGGCTCGTTGTCCGGGGCCCGCAGCAGAGCGGAGAAGCAAGACCTGCTGCTCCCGCAGGAGCGGCATCGACATGGACCACTTGCACCCCACCTGCAGCCAGGGAGCAGGTGGCGGCGAGAGCATCGCTGGGGCCGCCGCCAGCTGCCCGACCACAGAGATTTGTTTTCTTTAGAGAGGATCTCAGCTTGAAGTGGGCGGGGGGAGGGAAAAAGACCCCCCACCAAAAAAAACAGAAAAGAAACCACGGCCACATCCTGCCTTAAACTGTCACTCATGATGTGTTATTTGCCGATGAGGATGCACGCGGAGCGGCGCTGGGGGCGGGAGCTCTCCTCCACTTGCCAAGTAACACTTCAGCTATGAGTCAATCGACTGAAGCCACAAATCCGTTTGCTTATGAGCACAAAACCACAGCAACCCATGCTGCTTCTCAGGACCGTGTATGCCACCACCTGCCTGCCGCTTTGCCCTGCTGCCGAGGTGCTCCCTGCCCGGGGGGACACGCTGCAATAACCCCTGCGAGCCGACCCCGATGCTCCCCAAAGCTGGGACCCCGTGCCCTGTTTGAGACCGGCTGCAAAGGGGCTGAGCCCTCCCAGCACCGCGCTGCATGGGATGGGGCCATTGCGTTGCCACAAGCAAGCCAGGAGGGGAAGGCGGTGCCGGGTGCCGTCCCCGCTTCCCGGGTTATTTGCCCCACGGCATCCCCATTTGGCAGGCTGGGCTCCCTGGTCCATCGCCGCGCAGCACCGTGGAGCGATGTCTCCGCGGAGCATCGGCCGTGCCCCGCTCCTGGCAGCGGCTCAGGGATCACACCTGCACCACGGAGCGGGGCCAGCCCGCGCCCCCGCAGCCCCCACCTGCGCCCGCCGGCAGGGAGGTGCTGCCACCCTCACGGGGCAGAGTTGGGCCCTTTCCCCTTCGGTGCGGGGCTGGGTGGGGTGGAGGCTGGGACCGGGTAAGTCTCCTGGTATGCAGCGTTTTGAAAGCCCGGTGCTTTTCCCCTGTGGGTTAATAAACACTCGACGTGGGTGGCTTGTGACTCACGAGCTCCGTTGCAGAGCGCTACAGGTGCTGCTAGCATGGGGAGAGCCAGCAATTAAGCACTGCAAGAGGGAAAAAGAATCCTGAGCAATTAGAAGCTGCAACCGTGGGCCGGCCGGGACCCCGCGGGAGGTGCTGAGCGCCCTGGGAAGGGCACTGGGGGTCCCCCCTCGCTTCCCCCGTGAAACGCCTGTGCGACGGCAAACGGCCGCAGCATCGCACGCCCACCATGGGCCACCCCTTGGCTGATGCTGCGAGGCACAAGCGGTGCAGAAGGCTGCCGGGGCACTGCAAAATGACGCCCCCGGGGCTGGTCATGGGGGAGGACAACCACTTCGTCACCACATCCAAACCACACTTGTTGCAAACAGCTCTCCACCGCAGGCAGGTTTGGCGGCTTTGCCCCGAGCTCTCGCCCCCGGGAGATCTCCCTGCAGCCAGACAGAGCAGGGCAGCCCAGGAGAGGTCTGGGTGGCTTTGGGCTTCACAGACAGCCTGGGTCCAAGCACCGGCAGAGCAAAGCATCCCCTAAGGAACACACGGTAGTTGTGGGAACGGCTCAGAGACCACACGTGCACCGCACGCCCTCCCTCCAGGCTGCGCAAGAAGGGAAAATAACCCCCGGGTGCTGCTCAGTGACACGGAGCCCAGCGCCCCCGCGCACCCCCGGGCACGTGCCCGCTCCCTGCCGGCAGCCAGGACGGCGCAGCCTCCCCGAAACAGGGTCCCAGGTTCACACGATGCAGCACCTCCCTGCGAGCCGGGGTTATGCTCTGCAGCGCAATTAGGAGGAGAAAAACAATTACGCAGTAGAAAAACATGCAAGGGAAACAGCAAAGCCTGTTTCTGGGGGGACATGTTATCTGTGAAGGCAAATTGTACTCTCAGGAGCTTTGACAGGTTTTGAATGCTTTACTGTGGCACTACATCACCAGGAGAAAACCCACACTGCCAGGCAAAACCACATCCCTGCGATCAGAGACACCGCCTCTCCCCACCTCCCGCTGCAAAATCAGAGCCACCGAGCTCAAAATTCTCGGGTCTGAAGCTGTTTACCCAGTCAGGGCCAGTCCTCTGCCCGCTCCGGGTCGCTACGCCCCTGCCCGCTCGAGCAAAGGCAAAGGCAGAACTTGGCTCAGCTGTGTTAATTCCTCATCAGGGACGTTTCCCTAACGAGCGCTTGTGAGTGCCAGAGGTGCCCGACCAGCGCTCACGAGGCTCGGCAGGGGCCAGGGACAGCACGGGGAGCTCCCTGTGCCCCAGCATCCCCCAAAGCTGGGCTGCAAGCGGCACTGCCCGGGCTCCGGAGCCAAGTGGCCTGAGACGTGTGGTCGGCCGGGACCCCGGTGCAAAACGAGATGCAAAGAGCAGCACCAGCCCAGCTAGCAGGGGCCAGGGTGCTCGCTAACCACCCGTGCCTTAACTCAAGGCTGCTAGTCCCAGGGGTCGGCTCCTGCCCTGCTGCAGTTCAGGGGTGCACCGCAGCAGCCCGCCCCGCCGCCCCGCTGGATGCTCCCAGCCCGGCCGGACACGCGCAGCCCGGCGGGACGCCCGCACCCAGCCCTTCCACCCAGGACCTCCACGCAGCAGCAGCGACAGCCGAGATCGCTCTGCGTAGACCAACAGCAAACAAACCCCTATCAAACAGGCCACCAACACCTCCAGGGCAGGAATACTCACCACCCATTTTTTTTCTTTATTAAAGCAGCACTGCATGGAGTTTCTGGGAACAGCCACGTGCACGTTATCCCTGCTCAGGATTTTGCTCTTGGCTGCAGGTAATAACCCGTGCCCTGAGTTGGCTCAGCAGGAGCAGCACCCGCTTCAAAACCCAGGCTGCGCTGGCATTCATCAACAGCAGCACTGCCCCGAGGAGGAACCGAGGAGCCTCTCCCCTCCCTTCCACCTCCCTTTCCCTGTGTTAACCTTTTTGGCTCCTTTATTAAAGCAACTGAACAGTTTAGACTTTTATTTCTCCCCCCTTCTCCTGTGTGGTTCTCGCTGTAATCTGCCTTGAATATTTGATGTGGAATCCCTTGTGAGAGCGAGAAGTGTTTTTATGGGCGCTGGAGGAAAACTCTTGCAAAGAAGAAGTGGTAATGAGTACCCCTGAGTACCCTCTCGGTTTCACAACTGCCTATGTTTAAAAATGAGCAGAAATTGGGCAAGTGGTTCTCATCTGGGAGTGGAGCAGCCTCTTGCTCCCAGCAATGCTCTGCCTTCCAGTAGCTCGGTACAGTCGAGCAATACTTGTTTATTCCAATTGAAGCTGACACCAGCAGCAGTCCAGACCAACCAGATGAGCTCCTGTGTGTCCTGTTTTATTTCTAACTCAGATTAACAGCATCTCTTTAATTTCTAATGGCCCATTCTGGGATTTGCAGGCAGTGTTCAAACAACATTACGGGCTGCGTCTCTGCATGCCCCTCCGCTCGCGTATCCCCTCTGTGAGCAACATCACGGTTTTGCACAATGCAAGAGCTCTCATCCCAATTACATGGGATGAACTTGCAGGAAGCTTTTCATCACACGCACGCACATTTTTTTTCATACCCAGGCCTCTGAATTTAACACAGCAGACACGATCCCTCTCCTTTTCAAAGGCAAAATATTCCCTTTCATTTCCAGACCCCTGTACATCATAACCCAGAGCAAACTCGGCGCAGAGCTGCACAGCGATGCTGTGGCTCGGCGTCAGAATAAATTGCTTTGAGAAGTCCTGGAGGTGTCTCTGCTCAGCTCGAAAGGAGTTTGCCCCCAAAGCGTGCACCTGCGGGGTGCCCGGCTAGGCTGGCAGCGGGACGGGGAGCTGCGCGGCACGCAGCCAGCCAAGAGCGGGGCTTCGGCAGGGCGGCCGGCAGGGAGGCGTGGGGCAGGTGAAGCGCCGCGGGCGCTTGTGCATCCCTGTGCCTGCAGCACCCCGCGGCACCCCGGCAGGACCGGCTGCCACGCAGCAGGCTTCGTGGTAACGGGATCAAACAGAAAACAGGCTCTCGGATCCTTCAAGAGCAGCGGGGTCCCGCTTCACCAGGAAGCCTGACGAAAACGGCGGAGCAGCGGATGCTTTTCAAGGCCACGGGTCATTCACAGGGACAATTGCAAACCAGCCACAAAGTGGGAGGAGAGGCCAATCCGTGGGACAAATGAGGCCTCGCTGGTGTCTTGCCAAAGCCGTCTCCCTGCCCACGCTGCCTGCAGGAAGAGCTGGAGCCAGGGCTCGGTGCTCGCAGGGCTGAGGCTTTGCAGGCAGCGCCTGCGCGCACGGCTGGCCAGCCAAGCTCCGCAAGGAGAAGGGGTCCGTTTCGGAGGCAGAGGGTTTGGTTGTTTTAGCGAGGCTTAACAAGTTGATTAGTGCAGCTTGGGCAGGGTCTCCCGCAGCTGCCTGGGCTTTGTGTCTGAATACCCCAGGCAACTTCTCCTTCCTGCGCCTCGGGGGGGGCCATACACAACCCCTCACCCATGCAAGGCCAACGGCCCCAGCCCGCCGGTGGCATTATCTGCCCGTTCCTGGACAAACCGCGGCTGCCGCTGCGCAAAGGCTGTCCGCCGGCGACTGGCTGGCGGGAGGAAGCACCCGCCGAGCCGCGGGGGGCTCACGCACGGTGCCCGCAGCTTCCCAGCCCCTCCGCCAGGCTGCCAGAGCACTGCAGCTCCTGCAGAGGTGCCGCGGGGCGCAGGGTCAGGATTCGGCCCGGGAGGCTGCAGCACCTCAGAGGCTTTTGTGCCAGAGCTCCTGAGCCACATCCCATGTCCAGCTCCCTGCCGGCAGCCCCCTGCTCGCTCCATGAACCAGACCAACCTGGGCAGCGGGAAGGAGCAACGCCGAGGATCAGCCGGGCTCTCAGATGAACCGGCGCGTTGTAGCAACGTGGGAAAGAGATTTGGTTTCCCCCCGAGCTTGCTCCCATCCCCACACGGCTGTGCTGCAGCAGGATCAGAGAACATTATTAAAATAGTGTCATGTTACCCATCAATAATAAATGACCAGAATAAATTCACTGCTCTCTGCTTAATAACCCTACCGGATTTCCATTTAAATATCTGGAAAGAAATGGATCCTTGTTCAATGAGCCTTTCAGATGAATGCGAGTGCCGCATTTGCGGAGAGGCAGCCCAGGAGAACCTAGCCCAACTTTTAATGGGAAAGTGCTTTTCTCCTGCCGGAGGACTAAGCTGCAGCAGAGGGAGGAAAAGAAGCTTGGAACGGATGAAATAAACTCAATATCATTGATGTGCTCCTGTTTAGATGCAGCCCGAGCATCTCCACCCTCAACTCCCCATCAGGTACTTGCAGCTGGTAACTGCTGTCGCTGCTGATCCCGGGCTCCCTGGGCCAGCAGCACTATCAGGGTTTCAGGCCCAGGGCCAGGACCTGTGGCTACGGCCAACAGCGATCCAGCAGGAGCGTGCAGCTGGTCCCGAGGTGCTCCCAGCTCACAAGAGGCTGTAGTGGAATCCCCAAACCCCCCAGGCCAAAGGATGAAATTAAGCCACCAAACCCCATTTGGCCTGCCCAGTGCAAGGAGCAGCGATGCTGGGAGAGCGTGGTCCATCCCGCTGCACACCAGCCCCCAGGCGACCTCGCTGATTCCAAAACCACACCGTCCCTGGGGACGCTCTGCTGTTTCCCGGGCAGGTTTTAGCTCAAATGGCTCTTGGCCTTTGTGTTAAAGATGCTACAGGCTCAAGGTGGCTGTGTTTTGCAGGTGATGTCTCCTTGGAGAGTGATGGAGCGTGGTACCCCGGATGAAAGGCACGCCTCAGCTGCCGGAGCCGGCCTGACAGCCTAAGAAACCCCACTTTTCCACCACTGCAGTGGGACAAAACAAGCGGGCCAGCACCAAACAACCCTACTGCAAGCAACAGCAGGTCTTTGCCCTCCCCCCGGCTGGCGGAGCCTCCAACGGCACAACCCAGCCTAACCCTGCTGTCCCCTGCACACGGGGCGGCAGAACAGGGCCAGCGCAGGCCGGGTGCCCCTGTGCACATGGGGATGTGGCACGCAGTCCCAGAGAAGCACAGAAATGCTTCTGCACCAGACCCACCGCCCCGAGCAGAGCGCAGCACTGGGCAGGCGTGGGCTGGAGCATCCCATGGGATGCGCGTAGGAGACACAGCCCCCGGAGACTCACGAAGGGCTTCACTTCGGTCCTTCCTGCAGGGAAGGCATGTGCACAGGTCAGCACAGTTTCTTTTGTTTCAGCATTCACAGAAAGCAAATTCAAAAGGGAGAACAAAAGGCAGAGGGGATCTGGGGCTACGAGGAGCTCACCCAAGGAGCCGAGGAAACGGCGCTGGTGCTTTGAACATCAGTATCACCCACACAGCTATCCTAGGGCAGGCCCGAACTGGCAGCTCAAAGGTGCAAGGGGTGCAGCACGTGAGCGTGCCAGGAGGCTCATTACCCCCTGCCTCCGCCTGCCAGCCCCGTCTGGCTGTGTGAACCCCGAGAGAGGCTTCCCGCAGGCATCCAGCAGCTGACCCAAACCCTGCAGGAAACGGAGCCCATCAGGCTGAGATTAACCCCAAACAATCAAACGCGTCGGTTATTGGCGGCGCTTGGTTCTAGCTGATGGAAACACAGATTTGGGAGCAACTTTTTCTCCTTGCTACATGCCCGAGCAATGCAAGAGTATTACACTTCCCTCTAGGAGCCTTGTGGTAAGGATGGAGGAGGAGCTTGACTCCCTGAGTGCTCCTCCTGGCATTCCATCTCCTGCTCTTCTGCAGCCCTCTGCTTTCCACTCGCTTTGCTCTCTTCCTCCCTTCCACGCAGCCTGGGTACCCGCGCAGGGAGCACAGCGGGTCGATGCCAACCAGGATCGCTGCAGCAGCAGGGGAAGCCCAGCTCAGCCCATCTGCCTTGCACCGGGGCATATGCAGTCACCGAGAGCAGCAACCAGGCACGTCCCAGCTGCGAGGGGACCGAGTCCGGTGGGACGGAGAGCCGAGCTCCCCCCTGCCCACCGGGCCTGAGCTTAGAGCTCAGGCTGGCTTGGAGCCAGGCACCCGCCTTGCTGCAGCATCTGTGCCAACCAGCATGTCAGTGGTGCTGTTGCGTGCGTTTTATTTTGCTTTTTAAACATGTCAAAGCAGACTGTTTCCCTCCCATTGCTCTCAGATGTGGTTGAATTGTTTTCGCCAAAACTTCCCAAATACAAAGTTTCAACCTAAAGCAGACATTGCCCACAGAAAGTTTTCCCCCCAAGCTAACTGCAAAGTTATAAGCAAATAACACTGGATTTAATAATGGGAAATATTCATCATTCTTGCGCATACGCCTCTGAAGTAAAACCACCCTGGTAGAAGACATCCTTCTCCAGCAAAGCAGAGTTTGTGCTGGATGCTCACTGCTTTTTGGACCAAAGCACGTGGAAGATTGGGTTTATTTTCCCTTCATGCGGGCACAATCTTACAGCCGTGTTCAAATCTCCTTTCTTCACAGTCCTGAAAATTATCGAGGAGCTGCTTTGTAGCAGCTTTTCTTCAAGAGGTCCCCCAGCCAGCCCCCCTCAAAAAAAGCTTCCCAGCACAGGGAGGTCCTTGGGTCTACCAACACTGAAAATCCCACCCGCCAGTTCACGGGGACAGAATGATCCTGTTCTGGTTTTCAATCAAAACCAGTACCGAGATGTATAAGGGCGCCTTAAAGCAGCTCCCGGCTGTAAAGCTGCAGGAGGGCGGTGGGAGAGCAGCGCTGCGGGGCAGCACAGCCGCGGAGAGCCCTCACCATCGCACACGTGCGAGGGGCAGTTTTGGAGCCCGCCAACACGCGCTGCCTCTGCGCAGCAGCATCCCTCGCCTGCTCTCATCGCCCCCTCCACGAGACGAGCCGGTAGTGCAGAAATATCAAAGGCGGTGCAGGCAGAGAGCATCCCTGGCACATCCAATTTGCCGTCTCCCCATCATCGCTTCCACAGCGAGCACAGTTTTAATTTGACGTGGTCCTCAACACCTCAGAGCTCTTTGTTCTTCAAATCTAGAAACTAATTAAACCTGACTGAGGAAGGTTTTCAGAGTCTGTGTCTTTTTTTCTTTTATTGGAAATCATAAAAGAAATACCATTGAGCGTAAAAATACAATACAGTCTCAACAGCGATGTAAACATTGCAAGGAAAGCTTCTCACGACATGGAGTCATCAGACCTTTACTTAATGATCATAATGAAATTGCTTTGAA
Source organism: Scopus umbretta (assembly GCA_013400535.1). Taxonomy (NCBI): domain Eukaryota; kingdom Metazoa; phylum Chordata; class Aves; order Pelecaniformes; family Scopidae; genus Scopus; species Scopus umbretta. Next base: position 17,984 of record VZTL01055164.1, on the reverse strand, counting down.
TTACACGGCCTCCTTAACGCAAAGCTCCCACGAGAGCAGGGCGCAGCGCCGGAGTCCCGGCGGGCAGGATCAGGCAGCAACATGTGTTTGGAACGGGAGACTCCCGGGTTGGGGTTTTGGATCTGCAGTAATTTGTTATGGGACATTGCACAAGCTACGCCGGGCGTCTGGTTTTTTCCAGAGGCGACGTAAAGCAACCCCCATTGCGGGTGCTCTGGGAAGGGCAGCCCGAGGTGCGCACAGCCCCGCAGAGGTGCGTGCCAGGCTGCACCAACACCCGCCGCTCCCCGCGCCCCTCCATGCCACCCAGCCCCAGAGGCTGAGGTTTATTTGGGGTTTCACAGCTGGAGGTTTTCACCAGTGCATGAGGTTTACCGAGGGGTTTGGAAACAGGAAAAATAAGCAGGAAGAGAGAAGTCCACTTCAATCAAGCGCGGTGTACAGACAGATCTCTTCCAGGACGTAAGAAGGGAGGAAAACCATCAGTGCTCCAGGTTATTTCTCTCTCCCAGGGATCTGGAGCAACAGAGAGGACCACAGCAAGCCGAAACAGCATTGCACACAGCAGGTTCATTCCAAACTTGGGACTGAAAAGGCACTTTGCCTTGTCCACATACAACCTTCACCTCTTCACCCTGCACGTTTGGGCCATGGAGCAATGAGACTGAGGTGAGCGACTGCCCGATCTCCTGGAGGCGGCACTGGGTACAGGTCCTCACCCCACCCACAGACCCAGCTGCGGAGGGGACACGGCAAGGTGGAAGGTTCAGCCGTGATGGCACATCCCCGTTGACTGTCCCAAACAGCTGGCACTTGCCAACAGCCCTCTGAAGACACCCTGGTAACATTCCCAGGCTCCTTTCAGCCCAAAAACAACACAAGAGGTGAGAAGACCTCAGCCTGACATGGGGACAATCTCACACTGTTTCACCCGAGAGGCCACGCGTGCCCAGGAGAGCATGCACACGCATACCCAGGAGAGGACGCACCCCAGCTACGGCGAGGAGGAGGAGCAGGTCTCTGGCTGAGAAAGGACAGAAATCACTGGGAGTTCTGGCTCTCAGACACGGTGCGCCTCATTCTTTCACAATCGCATCTGCTACGCGCTTGTACTCCGCCATTTCAGGGACAAGTGCCTGGGGGAAGGTCACGCTCTGTAACCTGACATCAAGGTACCTCCCAAGCCGGGGAATTTATTATTCTCACCGCTAAGCTATGATCCCTTAAAGACACTTCCCTGTATCCTTCCATCTTACACAGCTCTTCTGCGCTAGCCTGGGAGGTGCTTTTAGCTGCTGCCTCTGGTTTAAATGGAGGATGACACAGAGCGGGTGAAAACGCAGCTATTCGGGAGCGACAAACCTCCCACTTCCCCAGGAGCGTCTGCAAAGCGCGAGCCTCCAAGCAAAGCTCCTCTTCCCAGAAAAGGAAGAGAAGGAAAAGAGCAATGCTTCAAAAACCAGAGCTTCCTTTACAGGGATTAAAAAGGAAAAAGATGCAAAACATCCCATAAATTCCCATCTCTCCGAGGCAGAGCCGCGGAGGCGAGAGCACGCAGTCGTCTGACAAGGGCAGCACAGTACGGCACACTCCTCCGCCACCGTAACGCCTTCTCCCCGGAGACTTGAGATCAATTCATTTCCATACTGGAAACCGAGATCATTTGTCAGCTTTAAGAGGGACAACGTCGTCTCCCCGCTGCCGAGCCGCGGCAAAGGCGGACAGCGTCATTTGAAAAGCAAGCATCCCTTCGGCTTTGCTGAAAGCGCTCGCCGCATCCTCGTGCTCCGACCTGCTGGCAGACAGCGATGGAGCTGCCGAGCCCCGCGGCGGGCTGGGGGGGACCGGCAGCTTCCCCCGGCATGCTGCATGGAAGGGCCGGGAGGCTGAAGGCGGACGAAAGGGCTGAGGGAGGGGGACGAGCCGCCGGGGTGGGCTGGAGCACATCCAGCATCCAGCTGAGCTCCAGGTTACACCGCTCCTGCGTCAGCCTGTGGTTGCACATACGGGATAACGCACGCGACGGCAAGGTCCCGTGGATGCCGGGGCCTCTGGTCCCTCCATATGTCACGGGCAATTGTAGGGATGGGCCACGCAGAGACAAGTCATCCGCCCGGCACTGCCAGAAACCATTGCCGTGTTTCCGATACTCGGGCTGGGGGAGGTAGGAAGGAGGATCGCAGACTCAACCCTGCTCCTTATTAATTTTGCATGCTAAGAGACCCACTGCAAAACAAGGCCCAAGCCATGTAACCCAGCAGCCCATGGCAACGGGCTTCCCCGTATCAAAGTTATTCATCTGGAGAACTGGGCAAATGCACACAAACAAAGAAAATATTTGTAGAAATCAAGTCTGTGAATAATGTATCAATCAACAATCTCTTTCTGTGGACTCAACAAGTACTATTCAAAGTGCTCCGAAGAAAGTGAATCATCTCTGATGTTATTGTTAAAATCCACGCCAATTTGTTTTTGATAGATATCAAGTGCTCTGATGAAGAGCATCAGGAATGAAGTCTTAAAAAAATTAATATTTCTTTCTAAAGAGTAAGATGACTTATTATACTTTAATCCTAAAAAAGAATTTTCAAAAATCAGAAAGCTTTCTGCATCTCTGCCAAAGCAGCTCCTGGGGCGGCGGTGGCTCGGAGCAGGGCTCCCCCGTGCCAGGACGCCAGGCTCCGCTGGCAACACGTCTGCTGCCAACAACAGAGCTCTGCGGGACGGAGTCGGCCGCAGGGCCCTGGGGACTACACAGGTATCTGTAGGGTGAAAGCACGGCGGAGGCAGTAGGCACGAAGAAGTCAATTAACCATCCATATGTACCCTGAGCGTCCATGGCTGGTGTTTAATTTAATTGCAGAGAGAGCAATAAACCTTCCTGGCCTCATAATGCATGCATTCAGTTCTCATTATAGTCAGCCTCACCACTGCCCCTGTGAAAAACAGGAAGGAAAACCAGAAAAGAACAGAGATGAATGTCAGGAATGCCGCTCACCGGGAGACTCCTCTAAGGAGCTTGCACGCGACGCCCTGGCAGCCACCGCCGTGCCCTCCCAGCCCTGGGCAGCCACCAGGTCCGAGCCTGTGGCTTGCAGGAGCTCCCCATTTCTGGGTACTCGTAGGCGTACGGAGTGAGAAAGATGCCAGTTTCTGGTGGCCACGAGCCCTCAGTAACACTCACCGGCTTTGCCAACTGCCGAGGTCTCGGCTGCACGCCGCAGACAGCTTCTTTGCACAGCTCGCACCACCGACCCTCAGCAGAAAGAGGCTCACGGGTACAGAGGTCCACGAAGTGCTACACACCAGCAAAGGAGTAGGAAATCACTACATCGTTATCCAGGCATTAGGTCCAAGTTGGAGACTGCTCATCAACATCAGAGAGAGTTTATAACGAAAAGGCCAAATGATCTGGGAAGAACTGAGGCTAAGGTGATGCTAAGGTGACTTGCCGAAAGGATACCAATGCCTCTATTAAAGGTCTACAACATACCTAGAACAAACACGTCCACCCCTGGAGAATGGGGTGGGATGCAGCAATACCCAGCACCAGGAGCAGTTTGCAACGAACGGGATCCTCCACCGTTCAGAGTCCAGGAGCAGAAATGCATCGTAAGTGAATCCCCAGGCATCAGGGGAACAGCAAAGAAAGGTCCCTGAGCACTAAAACAGAAGTTGCTCCCACTTGTTCCTCAACACCAGGTACAAGACTAAAAGGCGAGTTGAGATATTACTCACTCATGAGCTAGTCTGAGACGGCTGAAGTGCTTTCCCAGGTCCTGCACCATAACATTGCCTGGGAAAAGAAGGCAGGGAAGAAGCCAGCACCCTTTGCCACGCTGTTTATCTCAGGCCACTAAATGGTAAATGCAAAACCGCCCACACCTGCGGAACGTGCTCCAGCACTCGCCCCTCTTTGTGCATTCTCACCCGGCCCTCCCGGTGCAGCCTGCAGCTCTGCGCTGGGCAGACGGGGCCCGGCTGCGCTGCCCACACCGGTTCCCCTGCCCAAACCTCCACCAGCCCCAGCCAGCCCAGAGAGCAGCGCGGAGGGGGCTGGCAGAGGGGAAGAGCACCGTGTCACCCGTCCCGCTCCCCTGCAAAAACCCGCGCGAGGCTTGACCAAATGCGGCCCGGTGCTGAGCGCTGGCACAGCACAGCTCGACGTGGCACGGCACGGCACGACCAAGAACGCCCAGGGTCTGGGAGCCAGGCCCTTGAGAACAAGGCGTTGCAGAAAGCCCTTTATTAACCTTGCCTGGGATCCTCCAGGCATCTGACAGCAAAGCAGCTCGCCGGTGTGCGTGTGTGTGCGCGCAAGGAGGGGGTGTCAGGGCAGCGGCTGCGTTTTCGGGCAGCAATCTCGACGGTTGCACTCTTCCCTCCCCGCAGCTCCCCCTCCCCGCATGGGCAGCACCAAATGCTAATGCAGATGCCAAAACCGTGTAAAATGCACGATGAATTCTGGGGAATTAGGAAATTTCCATTTCAATTCAAATACAAATTAAACTCAAAGTTGTCATCAAAGAAAAGAAGAAGATGAGGATCAAAGTGATGCAACACTCTGGGAAAGGAAAAGATTAAAGAAAGTAAATTGAACAAGATTTTAAAGAGATATTAAAAGGTGTTAATGCAAGCTAATGCAGCTAATGAAGAGAAAGGGAGGCTATTCAATTAACATTTGCAGCAAGGAGAGGAGAGCTTTCTACACCTCCACTATAACATCAAAAGGTGGATGCTACCTCTTATTAAAAGGGAACATAGAATATTTAAAAGGCAGAATAGATTAAAATAGATTCCAGATAATTACGTCTACCTCCATAATGGCAACAGTTTATCATTATATTCCAAAAACAAATCTAATAATATGTGCCACATACTGCGGTTAGAAACATTCTTTGAAGTGTTTCAGAACAGCAGCAATTAAACGAAAGTACAGACGGGTCTGTGGTTTCTCCGGGTAATGGGAAACTCGAAATGTCCAGCTGAAGCTGGGAACTTCGCCCTTCGCCCGAGCTCGCCCTCCCGGCCTCCCCCAGCCGAACCGCCGGGCTGCAGCCGGGCGAAGGGGAGGACGCTCCGCACGAGAGGCGCGAGCTGCGGTATCCCCCGCAGAGAGGAGGCTCGGCGAGCCCCGCTGCGTTATTAATACGAGATGACGGTCGCATGCTGGCAGCCAGAGCGAGCACGTGCTCGCAGGGACCTTCAAGTGAAATTAAGAGACGTGTGCTATAGCCAAAAGGACCAACTGCTCAGCTTCAACCTTTGATCAGCACACCCTGCTGCCTTCCCAGGGCCGAGCGCTCGCCCTGGCCCTGTCACAGCAACGCCGCCTCCTTCCTCCAAGCTTCACCGAAAGGGGACGGGGAAGCAGCGGGGCGGGGGGGGGGGAGAAAACCCCAGCGAGTGCACACAGACAGACAAAGCAGCCTGACAACCCACAAGAGCAAAATGACAAGCCAAAAGCCTCCTCCTAATCGCCCCTCCAGGGTTTTGGTCCTGCTGGCAGCAAGGATGCACCGCACGTCGGCACACCGCAGCGCCTGCCAGCCGGCTCTGCTGCGGAGCCCAGCACTTTAACACGGCGGGGTTTTATATGCACAGGAGACGTTGTTTGTTTGGTTTTGAGCAATAATTAAAGATAATTTTAGTATTTGCAAACACCTCAAAACTAAACAATGAAGACCAAGTACAATACTATCTCCCTGGATCGCGGCGGAGGCTATGCAGATTGATGTGTTTTTACCAGCAGGGATTGCTTGCAGAGCTCTGCGCCGCCGCAGGGATTTTATTGTCACAAAACAAAAACAGGAAAAGTAGTGGAAAACCTGTGTCTTGGGAAGAGCAGAGGGCTGCGATGCTCCCACCGCGCCGGGAAGTGCCGCAGCGCCCAGGGCCCAGCACAAGTGCAGCGAGGGCAAGGCTGGAAAGCATGTCTGGGAAATGGTGTTTTTCTGTGCTGGCAGCATTTGTTAGCTCCAAACTGGAATCTCATTTAGAGGCTACGGGCGTGTTTCTGTGCAGAAGATGGGCCCTGAACGGCCTGAAGCGATGCCCAAGCCAAAGCCCCTTGTCCCCGTGCCGTTCCTCAGCGTCTCTGCACGCACAGTGCGATCCCTGTACCTCCCCGGTGCCAGGCTGCGGCCAGAGGGAGGGAGGCAGGTATCTGGCTGTTTCCAGCCCCCGGGAGCTTCCCCAGGGCCAGATCCTCTCCAGCTTTTAAGACAGTCCTGCGGCAGCCCCACCGCCCGGTGCTTTCCCTCCAGCAGCCCCTTTGCTGAGCAGACCAGCCCATCCCTCCAGCACGCTCCCAGGGCAGAGAACTGCCAAGGCAGAAGCAAACACCAAAGCTTTTTGAAAGATATTTTCTTTCTGGTTAAAGGGGAAAAAAAAAACAGACGCTGCATTAACCCCCGGGGCAAGATGTCTGAGAATAAGAATCAATGTATTTTTAATTTCCTCCCGGGGGGCTTGGCGCTATCCCTGGCTCCTGGGAGCCGCTGGGCTGCCTACTCACGTATCCCGGCTCCGGAGAAGCCAAAACCACCTGAACCAGCCGGGATTCAGGTGTTGTGGGAGACTCAGGCAAATCCGCCGACTGCTGCTGTGCTGCTGGAGCCATTGCTTGGTGTCTTCAGAGACTCACAGCATTTTCTCAAACTTGGCCAGAAAGTAAAGCAGGCAGCAGGGAAGGGTCTCGTTCTGTTTTGGGGCTGGTTTTTTTTTTTGCTTCATTTGATACCGATAACAGAACAGCAGCATGTATCAAAATGGAGGTACTGTGAGCAAACGCCACCCAGCGCTGGTGGTTTAAAGATGCTCTGGCCAGCCCGAATCTTGCTGTCACACCAGATCCCTGGTAACACTGGGCAGCAGTTTGTCTGCTCACGCTGGGAGAGCAGCCCCCCAGCAGCACTACAGCTGCAGGAGCACATCGCCCGCACGAAGGCGTTAAATGGCAGGGAGCGAGATCTGGCACCGCAGCGATGAACCAGCTCATGCTGCTGGACGTTGGCACGGCGCACGGCTCATCCTCGCCCTTCCCTGCTCCGAGCCGTACCCAGAGCAGCCCAGCCCCAAGGCTGCCAGAGGCATGCGCAGCTCTCCATCCCACAGGAGACCCCTTTCCCCAAGAGCATTTCTTCCCTCTCCTGTCCTTGAACATTTCCAGTTCATTGGTCTTGCCACTGAGATGATCTACTTTGTCAAAATCTCTTCTAGCCTTCTTGGGTAACGTTCCTGCCCTGCAATTTCTGTCTGACTTTGAGCTGCCTCCATCCAGCAGGGAAGAAGAAGAGGTGGAGCCGTGGTCCAGCCTCAGTGGGAGCTGGGGACCTGCTCCTCACAGCGGGGACACCATGGACCAGGCACAGACCACCACACTCTCCCCATGCCAGGCAGCGCTTCGGGCAGCTCCTGCGTCCGCTCCTCCTTTCCACCTCCTGCAAGGGGCAGCCCAAGGAGGTGGCCAAGGGGAAGGACCTTCCCCAGCCCGCCCAGCACTGCTCATCCTCACGGCATTGCTCAGACCCCAAGCAGTAAGGAACTGCTCCTGCCCTGCGATGGGCTCCGGCAGGCGTGCCAGCGCTGCTCCGCTCGCAGGAGGTGTCACTCCCCATCTCATCCCGCTCCCTCGCCGCTGGAGCACGCCTCCTCCCTCGCTCTTCCCAGGACCTGCTCCCACACGTCGCAGCCACTTAGCCATGGACATGTCCCCGGAGCAAGAGCAAATTGTGCCCTTGTACCACAGGAGTGCGATGGGATTAGGAAACCTCCCCACTAAGACAGGTCGGGTGATGTGGGCGAGAAATCCTCTGCAGTGCGTTTGATCTTCTGTTCCTTTCGCCCTGGAAATCCCCACAAAGTCTGGCTGAAGCGCTGCGGGAGGGGCGTCTCGCTGCTGCACAAGTGGATGATGCTGCAGATGGGGCTCTCCAGCAAAGCAAACCTTCACTTTGCAGTAATTGAGCGTTTCCTTGAAACGGAATTAGTGAAACCCACAGGTTTCGGGATGGACCGCTCACCCTGATGAGCAGGGGAAAGGCAGGATCTCTCCATCTAAGCAAGGGCATATAAAACACACTGAATTAGCAGAGCTCATTATTTCAAGTGCCAGAGGATTTCGCTGAGATGCAGCAGCTTAATAGCACAGCATTAGCCTGGTGACCCGCTCACCTCCGCTGAACGACTGTTCAATCCGCTCCTTCTCTGCTGCTCGGAGCAGCCCGAGCGGGTCTGGTTAATGACACACCTGAGGACGCCCCTGCCCGCCCCTCGCTCACCACCGGATCGCCTGCAGAGCCTGTTGAAACACCCAGCGTGGAAAACCTTCTCACCCCTGTTTAGAGAAAACCTCGGGTTTTGGGATTCTTTCACAGGCAAATGTCAGCTCTGATGAAACATTTAAATTTTCCCATGGGAGATGTCTAAACAAAACATTAACATTTTGACTTAAAATGTCATTTCACTCTGGTTCTTCAATTAAAAACGAAATGACATTTCAAGACAAAACGTCAATTCGAAACGGATTTTTTTTGTTTTCCTTTAGAAACCGAAATTATGTTTCAAGTAAGAGAGACAAGAGAAAGGCTTCTTCAGGAGCACTGCTTTCCCCTAGGTTAGCTGAACAAACCCCAGGAAACCCAAATTCTGTGAACAACCAGCTTTAAGAAAGGTTTTTTCCATTTAAAAATTTTCTGCCANCCCCAGCTTTGTTGCCCTTCCCTGAATTAGCAGGTTCCCAAGCTAATTCACATCACCCCATGAAGGCGACGGAAAGCCCACCGGGCCACCCGCAGGGGCCGGGATTGTCCCCAGGGGTGCCAGGCTACGCTCTCGATGGAAGGGCTGTACCGCAGGGAGCAAGGCATGGCGTGCCCGAAGGAGGCTTCGCTTGGCAGCCCCCAGCGCTGCCCGGCTGTGCCAAGCTTCACCTTTGAGCCGCTGGAGACCGCAGGCAGCCCTGACTCTCGGTCGAGGCGTCTGCTTGGCACTTAACACCGTGATCACAGTCAGATTCTTCCTCCGGCAGAAACAGAGTCGCACAAAAATTCCCTGAGCAATTTACTGGAGGAATTTAACATCCTTTCCTTGCCTGTTTTGTTCTATATATATAAAATATTATTTTATCCACTACAAAAATACTTTGAAACCAATTTATCCTTAAGCGTTACAAGGCCTTTTTCTTCCAGCTGCAAAAACATCTCGCAGCAGGTTGAACTTTTCCCCCCGAGAGGGCCGTGGCGGTGCTGCGCGGTACCTCGTGGCAAACATATAAAGCAAGAGGAAGATTGCAGACTGCGTTACAGCGTCAGAGGGAGTATCCTTTGCTGTAATTTAAATACCGAATAAGCAGTTACCAGAACAAGTAACTATATGTTAGAACCTGGTGAAATGTTCACAATAAACTTAAAACCATATAAAATTCTCTGGGTTTCGGTCCTCGGTCCAGACGGCAGTCTCAGGTTATATCCGTCACGGGGTGCACAGGGGCCAGTTTGTGAGCAAACTCAGCCTGCTGGCTTTACTGTCGGATGAAGATCGTGAGAAATTCCACTTTGCAGTGCTTTCACATGAAATTCAGTCGTTGCAACCAAGTTGGCTCGGGGCTTTGTGCTTACCAGAAAGTGGCAGACCCCCAGCTGCGATCCTGCTCCCAGGCAGCAGTGTGGCCACCTCGCTGGCAAAGCTTCCCTCTGCTCAGTGAGACTTGGCACCAACACACAGCTTGGGATGACTGTAGGAAATGAGTGGGATGGAAGGATGGACTTTGGGAGCACCTCCGGCTCCTGCTGGGTTGTGATTTTGGCTTATCTAGAGCTTTAAGATGAAAGAATGCACTGATGTGGGAAGACATGAGGTCGTACCACGCAACCTGAAAATCCTCAGTGCTTCCAAAGAGGAGACCGCGCGCCCTCGAGTCACGGGAACGAGCCCACTGCACGGAGACGATGCACAGGTACCAAACATGCTCTTGTTATTCCCATTGCAATGTGTGTGGGGCAGGGGAAGCTGAGGGATCACACCTCCTCCTGCTGCAGCTCATGGGGCTCCCACCACAGCCCTTCCTGCACGCATTAAACCAACGGTGAAGGCAAGGCCAAGCAGGATCCACAGAGACGCTCTGTAGGCAACACCAAGGAGAAGACGACACACAACGTTTGCTGCTTTGAGAAGAGTCACCCATCCTAACATGCTGCACAGGCAGCCCTCAACAGAGGGTCTTGGCCAGGCTAAACACGTAGTTGGGGTGCAGGATGGAGCCAGGGTTCCCCACTGACCTCCGCAGAGCTGAGACGTGGTCAGTCTCTCTGGCCTTGTTCATGTATTATTAAATTTCACGCAAAGTGTGATCTTTTCAAGCAGGAGAAGGCATCTCAGGCTGGTAGGTCCAGCCTCTACCTGCCCCAGGTGTGTGCTGCAACCTGCAGTTGGTAAGAAGATACCTACCACCTTCTGCTCTCCCAGAAGCTGACCCAGACAGCTGCTCTGGCCCTCTTAGATCTTACTGAACCAAGGTTCCTGGACATGACGACTGAGGAACACCTAATGTGTGCATCCCGAGGTGGAGACAGACACAAGCTATTCAATCCGAGGACTCGGATGTGCTGGGAGTAACAGGCATCTTGGTGCCTAGGGACCCTGCTAGCAGAAACAGACAGGCCAGCCAAACTTTATGGTCCTTTAGCCGTTAGATCACACATGAACAAGAACTGAAGTTTCCAATCTAGAGGCTCACAGAAATAGTAAGGCAATATTTAGATGCCCAAGTCATTTTGAGATGGAGCGTACGTGGCTCCAAACAAGATCAGAGCTCTTCTGTGGATACACACAGACATGTTTCTGCTCCAAGGAGATTACATATAAGGCAAGGCTGGCAAAAGAGTAGAAAAAGTGGCCTAGGGTTGTGGAGAAATTTGCTCGAGGCCACACCAAACCAGTGCCAGGGCAGACAACGGCATCCAGGTCTCCAGCTTCCACCCAAGGCCCTCGACAACTGAACCACATCCAACGGCTTCCCGAAGACACAGCCAAACCAAACCACAGGCTTGGGCAGCGCTCACGTCTCGGTTTGTCTGAAGTGAACAAAAAGATTGTGAAAGTAAAACCCATCCTTTCCCTTTGGTCCTTCCCAAACCCTTCTGACCAGGAGACACACCGGCAAAGCCAAGCCCAGCGGAAGGGAGCACAGGCTCAAGCTAGCAGCACTCTACCGTGCTCCAGTCGCTGCCTCCGACACCACCTTTGGAGGCTGATGGCACGCGATGTCCCGCTTCCCCACGAGACCTCCTGCGCTGATCCAACACAGCTTCTGCCTCTGTTCCCACAACCCCAGCACCGGCCAGGGCAGACCGCCCGCTTGCAACGGCAGCTCTCGGAGCCTGGAGTTTGTGTCCCTCCAGACAAGGCTGACGAGGCAGCTAAGGACAGCACGACATGACAACTTCAGCCAGCATCTCCTCCACCACTTGTCTCCACCACCACGGGCGCTGGCAGCAAGAAGCTTTGCAGATTTCCTGCCGTTACACCGTGTTCCTTCCCCGTGCAACGAAGGAACTGTCACTTTGCTCTAATTAGCCAATTAGGTCCCTAATTAGCTGATGTAATTACTCCGAGGAAGTGATTTCATTTAAGAAAAACCTTACTCCCGAAAGCAGACGGAGCCAGCCCATCCTCAGCAGGAGCGGCCGGTGGCTGCTGACACGGGCGCGGGGACGGTGCCCAGGCTGCCTGCCGGGGCCGGCGGAAGCTGCTCAGCACACAGGGAACAAACAAAGCGTCATCCCCGCAGCCGGAGCAGAGTCAGCGCCGGGCGCACCTCGAACCCACAAAGATAGCTTCCCATCAACAATTTGTTCTTTAGAAAGAGATCAGATAATCTAATCAGCGCTGCTCCATCTGTCGAAAGGACGAGGGGAAAAAAAAATAATACTGCTTATTTACATTTTTCCCCTTTCTTGATGTAACTTCTATGTCTAATCAGCACCAAGCTGTGCTTTAATTGGAAATATATAGCAGACGTGCATTTCCCTACAGCTCATTTGTTTCTTCAGCACAAAAAAATCGCCAGGCAAGCGGACAAGGTGGCAGTCAGCATCCTCCTGCCTGGCCTGGGATGGGTCCTCCCACTCCCGATGGGAGCTGGGACCGCCCCAGGGACAGCCGAGTCCCCACACGGCTCCTTCCTGCGCCTCTGGGGAGCCAGAAGATGGAGGTGAGATGCTGGAAGGGACTCGGTCAGTTGGAATAACTACGGGGCTTGCACCGTGCTGTTCAGCGGAAGCTCTGGAGGAGATCGCGTTGCCGTGACTTTGAAGCCTCAGATGAGCCCCACGTTTTGACTTGGTGTCTGCGTACCCCATGGCAGGCGAAGGAGCCCAAGAGCGAAGCATCCTCCCCAGAACAAGGAAAGCTATTTCTGTGTGACGACGGGAATAGCTGCTCTCCGCCGAATGTGACTCGACAAGCACAGTATCTTCCCCAGCCCTCCAGCAGCGTTAGCTGTAAAAGTCTATGCAGATATTGTGACCTTTTAAGAAGGCACAGATCTGTGAGGTTTAAATAGCACGCACAAAGACTCCCAGGCAGAGCCTCTGCCAGACAACTCATATACAAAGCACTTGCAGAAACAATTTCCAGGTCAGCAGAGATGAAGGAAGAAGAGTGACCCTCCAACAGAGAGGCACAGGGAGCGCGGATGAGCCAAGAGCCCCACAACCTCGGGCAGATGGTACTGGAGGTGTTGCCGCCTGGAAGCAGCGCGTTGAATAGCGTGAATCCAGGTTGTCAGTGTCACACAAATGGGCACAATCTAATTTGCTACCGACAGTTTTGAGCTGCAAATTACCAGCCAAAAGCTGTTAAGTGCTTGAATTCATCCACAGTAATCAGAAAGGGATGAGGACAGGGACGAGACACCCAGTCTGCTCCCCAAAGCTTCACATCAAGGCAGACAATAATGCATGTATGCGAGTCAGGTCATTAGAGGACATAGATGTTTGCACTCCTCCTTTCCCACAGCCCTGCTGGTGGCTAAGCTTGAAAAATCCCCAAGATGGGCAAATGCTAACACACTAAACTGCGGTTTATGTCACCTAGAGCGTTTTGCAAAGTCTCAGTGATCTGCAAATAATTAAAAGAGAAAGCAATCAATCTTGTTGTTCAAAACAGCGATTAGCCTGGGAGAACCCAGCATTGTAATTCCGTAGGCACCCAGGGGGAAGATGCCGCATGCATAATGATAGCTGCTAGTCCTCACAAGTTCAAGGACCAGGGGTGTTCTCTGGTTGTGATGGGAATTTCCTATCCGTCTCTGCGGCTGTGTCATCCTGTGTTTCACAAGCACTTTGCCAAAGGAACAGAGGAACAGCTTTGCCGCTTGTCAGGCACAGCCCGGCCCAGCTGCCATGAGTACAAGTGCATTTGTGGTGGCTTTTTCCAAGGGCGTGACCCAGCTGCGACGCAGGAGGTACGACAGCCAGAGCATCACCAGGCCTCCAGACCGGCAACTGCTAAAAGCTGTCCGCATGTGTAGTGAGAGAGAGCTCTGGGGAGAGGCCGGGAGAAGGCTTGCCCCGGACAGGCGTGACTGCCAATGGAAGTCCTGCCCCATTTCGGAGGAGCGTGCGGAGATGGAGCGCCTTGTTCCCGCAGGGGCTGAGCTGAGCACCCCTCCCGTGGCTCCTACCTGCCAGACCACCCTCCCTCAGGGCTTGCAGGATATTCAGGGACCGCAGACTGAAGCCGTGTCCTGCCTTTGCCACGCACGTGTGACTGAAGCGAAGCCTGCAGAGCAGCACAAGCACAGTCGAGGGCAGAAACCAACCACCAGCACTCACTCCCATCTCTTCGAGGGCCTGGGTAGCCAACCTTCCGCCAGCCTCATCCACTGTTCAGCATTTCACCACAAGGCAGAAAGCCCAGCAGATCCATGCGTGAACACAACTCTACTTCTCCCCGATCACTCTGGGCGCAGAAGAGAAAGAAAAACCCCTCCGCAACCAGGAGAGACCAGCATGCACACATATGTAGGTCTGTGTAGCACTTCCTACCCACCTTCTGTTGTGCATTTGGATGTCAGACTTTGCATCTGTGGCTAAAGCAACCCACAGTGATTTAGAAGTGATTGCACAGCATTTTGTACTGGGTTAGGTGGAGACTTCTGTTTTGTGTATCATTATGGCAAGCAACAGCGGTTTCTCAGGCTCGGATCTAGCCTTACCACAAGGCGAAGAGGAAATTGCAATTATTTGTTGATGGTTTTTCGAAGACCTCATCCAAGCACAACGTACACACAGCTACCCTGAACCCAGCACCAGGCAGCCTATACACTTCCCAAAAGCTGCCAACAGGAGCTCGTTGTCTCTGCTCCACCACTACTCGCTTCACCACGTACCTGCTTCTCTCCAGGAAACACCCCTGCCAAGCCAATTCCCAGGGCAGCTGTGGGAAGACTTGGCTTGGAAAAAAAGTAGTATTTTAAAACCTAACATGAAACCAAAAAATGGGAAGGCAGCAGAAAGCTTTTCCCTCAGGTCTCCCCACAGCCCGGAGACACTGTGACAGTGTCACAGGCAGCACCAGCTTGCAGAAATGAGGACTTCCCAGAGGAGATGAAGTTTTCTGTGCCCAGAACCAAACTCTACAGAAGTTGTAAGGAATTTCCACCAGCTTTTCTAGAGCAGAGACCAAGCTTTCGTCCGTCCCCAGCACACCAACGTGCTGCCCCAGGAGCAGAGCACTAGATGCTACAGGAGTATGTGGATAATTGCACTGAACTTGGAACCCGGTCTCACGCTTTCATGTCCCTATGGGGACTTTCTTCACATGCAGCAGCAAATGCTGCTGCCAGAGTGCCCGGTAGGGCAGGAAATACGGACAAAGCCGACAGTGCAGCACGGCGCAGGCAGGGCTCTCTTTGGCACGATAGAAAGTCTCCCCGTGACGGGTTCCTTCCTTCTGCTTCATAAGCTGAAAGAGATCTTTACCCTGAAGAAATTTTACCTCCTGCACGCCAGGGCACCAGATCTGCATCAGATAAGGGCTTTGGTCTGCTGATGCTCACCACAGCCCACCTGGTCTCTAGAAGGACCTGACGGTTGTTTCCAGCCAGCCCTGAAGGTAACACAAACAGAAGACTGACAAAGCTGACCATTTAACACAGGCAAACCAAGACCACGTGAGTTTTCACCGGGGCGCAGCGCTTGCGGCTGCAGCCCAGCAGCCCACCACGTGCACGGGGCTGTTAACGCAGACCCAGGCAGCGTCAGACCCAGCAAGCGACGCAGGAAGCAGCTCTAAGGCGGCAGAGCTCCCGGTGAGCAGCGACTGAGTCAGCTCAAGCTCCACCACGGAGCTGTGGCCCAGCCTCAGAGCTACTCAGCACTCTTTGCCCTGGCAGTCCCTGGATCAGCCCAAAAGTTTGGCCGCAGCGGTAGGGCGCAGGTTATCACACGGCTGCCTTCAGGGAGCGCGGCCAAGCTCTCACCGAAGCCAGGCTCTGCTGCACGGGCACTTTGCAAATGCTCCCAGCCAGGGCGGGCACCCGCTGCCTTGCATGAAATGCAAGGAGGGATTTGCATAAGTGGCTGAAACTTGTGGGAGCGGTGCTGGTATTTCGCACGAGGCGATGAGCGGGGCCGTCCAAGCAAGAAGGGCTCAGTTGCAATTAGGAAGACAATTTTCTGTAATGTTTTTATTGGGAGGGTTTCACATGCCGATGGTCTCTAGAGGCAGAATTCATGCCTGTGAGGTTTTGCTTCTCAGCCCATCCCTTTGTGTGATACTTAGCTTAAGCTGTATCTCAAAGAATCAGTCTCTCTTATTATCAAAGCCGCAAGCCATCTGGTTCCACTTTCCTGGGGAAAGGGAATGAGTGGAAATCTGGTTTCACTTGGGTTTTCCTTCCCTGGGTTATGGTTTGCTCTATGTTTAATGTTGTTACTGCAATATGATATTTGGGCAGTGGGTGGCCCGTTTCCCCCATTTGAAACTAATTTACAGCTTTGTCTGGCAAAATTGTTGCTTCCAATCAATTAGCACTGACACAGAAATTAAACCATCCTGGGGTCTCGACACATAAGGAAGCAGGTCCTCATGTGTTGGAGGAAATTCTCTATACAGTGGGGAATCTGGTGGCTCACCCTTCCTCTGTGCCAGGCTGGATTTTTGTCTTTAAAGATCCAGACTGCGTTTTTAAAAGAGATTTAATAGGCAAGACTGAGATCCATCACAGATGCTATTTTTGTTTTACAGCCATGACCTTGTTAAGGAGATGGACAAACAAGCCAAAAATGGAACATTAATAAATAAAGCCTGAATCCATCAAAACATCCACTGCTGCCTCAAGCGTTTTTTCTCTGAAAACACGCTGGAGAACTCCCCGGCACCTTCCCCTCCACCATTTCCTACCAGCCTGCTCAAAGGACCAGCTCCCTTCCCATCAGACACCACACACGTTTCAGCTTCTTTCCGATGGCTTCAGTTTGGTGACCTGAGCATGGTATGATGGGATTCACCATCCGGAAGTCCCCTGGGACCGCTATCTTCCTCTCCTTCTTCTAACATATTTTAGAAACAAAACCCCAGAAACGCAGGTGATACGAGGGGTGGAGAACATTTCATGTCAGAAGTGCTGAGCCAGAGCTCGAGCTTGTCCAAAGACCACCTGTGGAAGGCTTAACTTGCTTCAAAGGCAGCAATCGAAGCCACGGAGAGGTCTGGCTCTAGAAACTGAGAACGTGGAGGCCCTGGAGAACAAACGCTGCCCTGAGACAGAGGCAAGGCTGCACAGCGTGCCTGGCAGCGATGGGATTTGGGCTCAGAGTTGGGAAGCAACACGCCTCGCTTAGTGCAGCGACGCCACCCTTAAGCCCTCCTACGAACAGCTTCTAGCCTAACCTGCAGTCAGAAATGGAGTGTTCACTTCTGATGGAGCCCTACGGGGTGCACCAGCACTGGATACCAACAACGAGCTTCAACCCAAAGCAGGGCTCCAAACCTCTGTGCAGGTTTCAGCTCCAGACCCAGGAGCTGAGCATGAAGACTGAGCGCCCTAGCCAGCACCGAGCACCCGCAAGCCTGGGGAATTCATTGGTTTGCTCTTTGCTCCCTGGACAGGGGACACACACGGTACAGGACAAGGCTGAGATTAGCCTTGGCAGGGGACAGGTGGCCCTGGGCAGGCTCGCTTTCTCACATCGTTTCTACAAGTACTATGACTCTCTCCACTCTGCCTCCCCTCCTGCACATGGTCAGATAGCTCCTTGAACAATCCCACCCCAATTCAAGGCAGACTGTCCATCCGGGAATTACAGAGAGCTGATATTTAGAGCCAGGTCAGGAGCTCACGTCCTGGTCAGGCACACCTCCGGGCAAAGCTGAAGCCATCCAAGAAAAGGGGAGCCCCCCAGGTCTGCTGCAGAGCCACGCTCAGCCCAGCCTGTGCCGCTGGGACAAGGACAGATGCCAGCAGCCTCCGTGCAGAGGAGCAGCACAACGGGCAGGAGTACAGGGAGCTCTGGGAAACCCGCATCACCCTGCCTTCACCGTGCAATGGGCAGGACCTGCTACAGACCGCGCGGCCAGGGCTGCCTTTCTGCTGAAGCTGGGAGAGGGCACCAACCACCGCTTGCTGCAGCCCTTTCCAGTGGCAGTGTGCGCTGCTGGGCCACTGGGTGGGAGAAAACTCGGCCCCAGGTGCTTTGCCGAACACCAGCCTTGACTTGAGCCCTTTGCTCTTCCGAACCCTCAGCCTTCCCTGCGTGCAGGCCGGCACATGAGCCCGTGCACTGCTGCTTTGAGATGTTGCCATATGGCACTAGCACTGCACAGACAACTCCTGCAAGAGCTCAGCAGCAGCATCTCTTTCCCCAGACCCAGCAGCTGCTAAGAACCGGAGTTTCTAAACCTTCCTTCAGCATTTAGACCCTCAGCAGTGCTGCAGGAGCGTGGATTGTTTAGAACAAGCAAACAAAAAAAAAAAA
>VZTL01055163.1:14437-26087 GCA_013400535.1 Scopus umbretta | reverse complement strand
CCGCCCTTTTATTGCCCCGCGGGGAGCAGGGGCGGGGGGGCGGTCCGGCGAGACCCGCCGCCTCCTCTCACCCACCCCCGTCCCGTGCCCCCTCTCTGTGTCCCCCGCCGCGCCGGGTCCCGAGGCCGGGCTGCGGCGCTTCCGCCGCCGGCCGCTCCGAGGTGCTCAGGAGATGATCTCCGTCTGGTGGCGGGCCAGCGCCGGCGGCAGAGTGGTCCCGCAGGGGCCCGGGAAGTGAAACCTGCAAGGAAAGGGCCGGGGGAAGAGGCGGGCAAACAACCGGCGGCGCCGGTTTTTTTTTTTTTTCTCTTTCTTTTTTTTTTTNAGTTCTCTTCTCCTTTTCTTTTCTTTTTTTTTTTTTTCCTGGCAGTGCCCGAGTGCCTTTGACGCGCAGGTAGCTACTTGGTCCTGCTTCTGAGGGAGGGGTTCTAAGGCCTCCTCCGGGCCTAGGGACAAGCTTCAGCTCCACGCTTTGGAACAATAGTTTTTCTTCTTCAGTGTAAGTTAATTCCATGAAGAAAGAATAATCATCTTTTGTCACTTAGGAGAACAGTATTTCTTAAGCATTGGGGAAAAAGCTAGAACATGTTTCTTCAAAAACTTTCTAAGTATTTTAGGAGTTCAATGCAAAAGACGATGGAGATGGAGGGGACTAAAGGTTGCTAGTTTAAAATGGAACAGCTTTACCTGAATCTCTTTGTAGCAGGAGTAGCTTCCATGTTAAATTCTGCAACTGGCACTCCCCTGGCAGATACCTGAGGGGCAAACATAGCGGCAGGATACACCACAGAGGAGGTCCCGACCTGCAGGGACAGGGCGAAAAATCAGGAGTGTAGCGGGCCAGTAGTTAAACAGACAAAACCAGACCAACTGACGAGGTAAGAGCCCTTTTCAGAACACTGGGTCTGCCAAACCACTAAAGCGTGGAAGATCCCTACAGAAATGAAACCAAATCAATGTATCTGTGTTTAGTGTCACTGCATATATAGCTATTTAATGTAGTGTAAGAATCTGGAATCGTTTCTCTGATGCAACCCAAAGAAGTCTGGGGATTGTAACTGTAGATGAACAAAAAAATCGCAGAAATGAAAGCAAAGTCTGCCATTTTAGGGGAAAACAACAACAAAAAAACCACCACCCAAAAAACCACAAGATGTCCTTTATGTTACTTGAGATTGTTTTCTGAAGGGTACACAATATGCTAAGCAAATGTTTTGGTCAGCAATCTGGAACCTATGTGGCATGTAAACAACCCCACAAAAAAAGCAGCACATGGTAACAGCTAGCTACGTTTTTACAAAATTTTGTAACTTTTTTTTTTTTAAACTGAGCATCAAAATAATCCTGGTTTTCGCTGTTTGAGAAATTCAAATACTAGTTAACCTCTAACACTTGAACCTCTAACACCTGTGTATACTAAATGCAGACTGCAGATGCCAGCTGAGCAAGTCGCACATGTGCTGAACCTGTTAACTTCTGAGTAGTGTACGTACCTTTTCAAACTTTGTGGTCTTTTAATGTTTTACACTTGACACTAGAGAGTCCCTCGGGGGCTTTTAGCTCTTGGGGAACTGCAGATGCATCTCCTTTACCCAGGAGGTGCAACATCTTTACCGTGGCTTCCTTGCCAGTTAAGAGGCTATTTATCGAATGTATATAAAATTCTACATGTTCCTTTGGTAACAAAAGCATCACTCACTACCAAGCAGAGGTCGCATATCTCAAGCTCCTTCTCAACCTCCGTGAGAATGTCAGGATCCAGGGTTTCCCCAAACCACACAACGTGGGGACGGAGGAGCCCGTTGCAGCCGTCCTCCTCGCACCTGTTTGAAAATTGCAAAGGGATGGCGTTACACTGCTGACGTGGACATTTCAAGCTGCAAAACGGCAAACCGGTTTTCATTCTCATTCGGACACGTCTTGCCTGCCCTCACTCTTCCTCCCTTCTCCGTCACAGCCCTCCCCACACCCTCCTCTACCACGTGCTGGACAGCTAGTGCTGTGCTACGTGCTTGTTGGAAGTACACACGTGCTGCCTGGTCACACAGACCGGGTTGCCGAACAGTTGTTCAGCTCGGATACTTAATCGTGTCTTCCCCTTACTTGGCTCCTGAAACGCATGAAACTTAAAATGTATTATGTGCTACAGAACTCAGCCTCCATCAACTTTTAACAAACTGGCCAAATGGTTTTTAAGGAGAAAGTGAATGGAAAGACAGAAGCATCGCGGTAGCTTCTTTTCCTTAGGAACCAGATGAAAAATACCGTGGCTTCTTGCATCTGCAACTAGCTAAGGCAAAGCTTCAGCCATTATAAAAAAGCACCGTGGCATGTTTTAATGCCTGCATGGGGCTATGCAGTGCCTGTACCCCAGCACAGTGTTCCAGACTGACTGACTGTAGGTAGCACCCACAAAGTAACAAAACATTTACTGTCTAGCACATCGTTTCTTACTGCAATTCTCCTACTACTCCACTTACTACAAATCCCATGAATTTAGGCATGTTTCAGCTTGATGCTGAAGCAGACAAGCATGCAATCCCTTTAGCATCATGGTAAACTTCTAGTACACGCTCTTGTCTGCTCTCCCCAGTAACATCAGGTTTAGACTTAGATTCAGTTCTCTGGGGCAAACTCCCACGTCTTTTTTTTTCCTGCGGAATATTTCCATGTCCTTCCAAAACTACGTGAACAGGAATATAAGCCTTTGACATGCACAAAGTATGAAGAGGTAACAGCAAAAAAACAAGAGCGGTCCATACGTACTGAGGAAGGTCTTCAACTGGAATCATGGTGTCTTCCGTTTCAGGATCTGGAGCCCTGAAATTACAAAATTGAAATACATATTCAGTCGTACAAAGTGCACTTCATATATTAATGAAAGCTTAGTATTCTCTAGAGCACGCTCTCCACTCAGGGAATCTTTGCAACTTCAGCCAACTTCAACATCTACTACAACCCGAAAATACCAGACACGGGGCAGGCAGACATTTGTCAAGAATTATCCTGGAGCTAAGCAGCTGTAATAAGCTGATCAAAGTTTTTCAAAGGCACAACAAATATTTATGTAGCTTTCTAAAGATCTGGTGAGATGCAAAGGGAAAAAAAAATATATAAAAATTATGAGCATATGCCTGTCGTCCTGCCCCCCCCCCTTATTTTTAATTAGTGAAAGAAAGAGAATGGCTAGAAAAAGGAGACCAAAGGCTTCTTCTGCAACTTTTTAAGTTGCAGAAATCCTGGGAACTGATGCTTCCCTCCTGATTGTTTCACACATCTGTATTTTGAGGCCCATAATCATGAGAATCTTATCAATGAGTTGAAGGACAAAAGCTACGAGGGGCTCAAGAGGTGCAGAAGAGGACAATCCATGTATCAAGTGATGATGGTCCAGTTTAAGGAATAAGCATCCAATTTAATAAACCTGGAAGGTGAAGAGGATGGGAGTAAATGCACATTCTCGGAGAGTACAATTAGTTGATGTCCAACATGAGAGTTTCAGACCATCTGAAATTGTTCTGATTAAAACATCTGTAATGCTGTGCTAATTTACAGATTAACAGTGACTCATTCACAGACTTACAGTATCATGGGCTCTCACTGAAGTTACCAAACAGTATACCCATGTTTCAAAGCAGTTGTGTGAAATTTAAGCTTTAATACTACTAAAAGAAAACAAGGTGGTTGGCTGAAACTCCTGTATGCTCCTAAAATGGCGCCTTTTCTATGGAACAGAAGACACAGCAGAAAACAAAGAGAGTTTACAAGGCAGACGCATTACCCTTTCCCGGCCAACGCGGGGCATATTGGACTCTTGTAATTCGCAGCCACATTTCCACAGTTGGTGCATCGAGTTTTAAATAAACTACCTGAAACGCACAAAGATAAAACGTCAGGGATCAAGCAAGTGCTCTGGGGCATGGCTGCACAAACACACGGCTCTGTTTATCCCAGACGGCCTTTATTTGACTTTGAAGACTATACCTTGTGGGTAACGTACTACACGAACACAACGGGCAAGTGTTGAAACCTGGCAGCATCCCAAACGAGACGCTATTTACACAGCACGTACACACGCTTTTGTTCAACAACCCAAGGTGAGCAGCATCACAGTTAAGCGCAGACCGGGCCCAGCAAAGACAGACTTCCAGCTGCACTGAACAACAGCAACAGTCCCCCTATGCTGCAAGTTTTCACCTTGTTCTACCTCACCACATGAGTAATACACAGCCTCGTAACAGTATTTCAGAGGAAAATAATTATTTAAAATATCAGCGAGGGAGATGATTTCTGCTTATTGCTTTTCCCCTTAAATCAGAAACATTTTCTTTAAAAAAAAAAAAAAAGCTGGTTGTCCTGGTTTCAGCTTAGTTCATTTTCTTCCTAGTAGCTGCTATAGTGCTGTGTTTTGAACTTAGTATGAGAACAATGCTGATAACACGCTGATGTTTTAGTTGTTGCTCAGTAGTGTTTACACCAGTCAAGGACTTTTCAGCTTCCCATGCTCTGTCAGGTGCACAAGAAGCTGGGAGGGGGCACAGCCAGGACAGCTGACCCAAACTGGCCACAGGGCTATTCCATACCATATGGCGTCACGCTCAGTATAGAAACTGGGGAGTTGGCCGGGGGGGGCAGCGATCGCTGCTCGGGGACGGGCTGGGCATCAGTCGGCGGGTGGTGAGCAACTGCATTGTGCATCACTTGTTTTGTATATTCTTTTATCATTATTATTTTCTCTTTCTCTGCTGTCCTATAAACTGCCTTCATCTCAACCCACGGGTTTTAGGTTGATTTTTTTTTGGTTCTCTCCCCCCTCCCACCAGGGCGGAGGGAGGGTGAGCGAGCGGCTGTGTGGTGCTTGGTTGCCGATCGAGGTTAAACCACAACACTGGTTGACACTGTTTTGTTTTACACAAAACTCCCCAACCCCAAGACTTTTGTAGCCTAATGTGCTGTAGAGATGTGCAATATTACCAAGAGTTTACAATTGTTTATATTTTGTAAAGAATAAGGATAATCAAAATCAGACTATACCCAAGGCTTTACCCTTGGATCCACAACTGCAAAAACATTTGTGCAGGTCTCCCGTGTCCAGATCACAAAGTAGCGGTGGGCAATGTCATTTAAACCTTTTGTGATACTTAAGTTATGAAGCATCATAGATGGGACTTTGTCCTGGGAGACTTTCACTCTGCGGCAGGGCCTGCGGAGTGGAGAAAAGAGGAGTGGGTGCACCTCAAAGGATGGAGAAGGGCATCCTCATCATCTCCACACTTGTGTTATTTCCTCAGATACAAAAGCCCTGCTGACCCCCGCGCGCTGCACCTGCGTTGTGCTCCTCTGGCACTTTGTAGGAGAGAAGGTGGGAGCAAGGAATGCCCCTAATAACAGGGAAGAGAGAGGGAGTGCGCCAGGTGTAGGAGAGAAGGGTTAAGGGAGTCTCGGCTGTTTCCAGCCCCTTCCTCCTGTAGCCAAGGACTGCACCGGTGGGTCTTTGAAGGACAGGACGGGACAGAGGGAAAGCAGCAGGGCTGGTGAGACCAGTCCTGCCAAAACACTTTTTATTGGCAGCAATACCTGTGTGGCACCACCGCTACCACAGAGCAGAAGCCCTCAATGGATTACTTCCCCCTCTTCTAAACAAAATCAGCCAGGTGTCACTATTCACGTGTATTCAAGTGGGTGTGAGGCAAAACTGAGCAAGTTGGAAGGGAGAACCAGTTCCTGTGTCCTGTCAGAATCCATTAAAAAAGAAAGATGAGAAATAAAGGGAGGCTGTGAAGTACCCGAAACAACTTCCGGAAGAGAACAGGGTGACGTCGTGAAGAACTTTGTGCAAGTTATTATCATTTTAAAGACAAATTTATTTTCTCCCGGTACTTATCCTGCTCTCTTTTCTCCCCCGCAAGTTGGCTGGCCTGTAGCAGGCAGGTAAGCCGATTCTTACCGTGAATTTCCAAGAGGTGCTTTGTGCCCGCCTTTCGGTGTAGTTCATCAATGTTCTGAGTAATGACCACAACGCTCCTTCCTTGCTTGCTCAGTCGCCTTTCGCACTCTGCAATGGCGATATGCGCAGGATTTGGATGTTTGCTCAACATCACTTCCCGGCGGTAGTGGTAGAATTCCCATACACGAGAAGGGTTTCGCGCAAAAGCCTCTGGCGTAGCCAGCTCCTGGAAAAGACGCGTAACGATTCATTCTGCCAACGAAAGGGCAAGAAAATCCCCTCCCAAGATGAAGCCTGCTAGCATACGGCCATTTACACTGCTACCAGCCTAACATGATAATCAAAAGCAGATTATTTATAACCAGACGCAGTTGACAAGAATGTAGTTCAGTAGCCCTTACGAGGATGACAAGCCAAGGTATCTTACTAAATGACGGAACAACTGATGTCAATGGTGTGGTACGTGGTTTTACATAGTACACAGACCTCACTCTGTGCTGCCCTACCAAACTACCAGGTGTTCAGTACAGCACAAGGGAAGACGAGATATTTCAATGCACATGATTTTTGGCGTTCAAAACTCTCTTTTTGACAGCAGCGATAAAACTCAGAATCGTGTGGATGTATTTCCTTTGCTAGCAGTTTCTTTTCTGCCTTAATTTAAGTGTAACACAAGCTGAATTACAGCCATTGTCCAAACCAAAGTTTAAAGTCTTGTCTTTTACGTGCTGGTAAAATCTAAGCTCTACCTTTCACACTAACTTTAATTTTGCCTCATCTTTTTTTTTTTTTAAATGAGGAGTAGCTCAGTGCACAATTCTACTGATATGAAAACGCTGAATGCAAGCTTTCTGATGGAGAAGGTCCGGGCGCTTATACGGACGCACATGCTTTATTTGAATTGGTAGTCACGGAAAGAAAAAAAAAAAACACAACTCATCTGTAGATTCAAACCATCTTGAAGAACTCGTGTCTCTAAGCCCTTTTTGGCTTCATCAGATCTTTCGTGGATGCTGTCATTAAAAACCACAACGCAAGCCAACGTGACCGCGGTGTTCGGGGCAGCAGTTACTGGCGGTATAATGGTTACTGGAAACATCCACAGCACCGCGCCGGAGCAGAGTCTGAGGCACCTGCACAGCTCGCACATTCCAGTGCTCGCCGCTGCACTGCTCCACTCCCCACCGCCACTCTCCAGCTCCTCTCCCACGCCAGCGGCTCCCAGCGCTGCCGAGATCGTACCAGCAAGAGAGACAGAGCTTGTGGGAGAGTTAAAGGCTGTGAGGAACCCTGCCCCCAAACAGCAACAACAAAAAAATCCTAAAACTTTTTTAGAGTATTATAAGAAACCAAGATTAAAAGAAAACAACTAGTCGGCTTCATCGGCTTGTTATTTCGGTAAAAGGTTCTTAAGAGTTTAAAAAGGGAAAGGTCCCATGAGGTAGGAAAAACAGCGAGCGTGTCACAAGATGAACAAACAGCTAAGCTGCAAGGCAGCAAGAAAAACAAGGATGGTAGAAAGACCCAGAGCTGTCTGTGAAAACATCATTTTTCCCAAAAGAATGACAAACTGAATAATGGAAAAGAAGCTGCAGCTGCACAAAGCAGCCCCCCGGTGCACGGGGAAGAGCCGCAGGCACAGCTGTCCCATGTGCCGCCATGGGAGCACTGCCACCCTCTGAGGCTCCCAGGTTCTCCAGGTTCTCCTGACTCTGCACGCTCACCTACCCGATGGATCGAGAAGCACAGCTGCGCAGGCACGGGCCACCAGTACGTACCTGGGCTTGCCACTTTCTCCAGAAACCTCCAGCCCCTCTGAAGGTAGGAACTCCACTCTCTGCACTTACACCGGCTCCTGTGATAATGGCTATGTGCTTCGCTTTGGCAAACACTTCCCGAAAATCAGCCATATCTATGTGCAGGGAGGAAAAAGAAACAGCATTGACTCCTACAGCGCACCACTAGTGACGGGCCTCCAGCTGGACTTTGAGCTGATGATCATCACCCTAATCTTCACAATTCACTATGTGGGTTTTTTTGGTTGCTTTGCTTTGTTTTGTTCTTTAAACCAGAGGCAGGTAGTTTTTTGTAAGAAGAGACAGTCACCGGAGAAGCCCCAAGACCCACGGCACGAGTACCGTAGAACTGGGCAGAGAACAGCAGGGTTCTGATGCCCCGTCTGCTGTTGTAAGCCAAACCTCACAAAGCCCTTGAACGTGTGAAGACCAGGCCAGAAGTCCTCCTAGTCCAGCCTCCAGCCTTTGACAGCAGCCGAACGCCGATGCTCCAGAGGGCAGAAAAAGCAAGCGCACCTCAGCTGCCAAACCGTTAGGGATTTTACTATTAAACCCGTGAAGTTCTGTGCGCGGTTTTCAAATGAAAACACACCCTCGGATTAAAAACACAAAACCAAAAAACTCCCAAACAAGCAAAAAGAGGATATTTACTACTGCCAGACTGGAGAAGGCTCCGGGAGTCACCCAATACCCTGTTCCGGAGTTGTTACAAATGTTCGAGGCCCTCCGTAATTCTTGTACAAACAAACGAGGAGTGAGTTTTATTACCCATTAGGATTATGGAAAGGAAATACAATTACTTAGCACACATTTACGTGCACGAATTATAAATACTAAAAGCAGGCAACCACGCTAAGGGTTTTCGGGACTATCCATAGAAGGTATGTTTTAGCAGCTGGAAAAACCGACTTCACGCTCTTCTCAGCGTTTCAAATTAAACTACGGATTCCGCCTGTTACGCGAAACCGCCTAGAACTTCAAATCCAGCTTCAACACCTCTCCGGGGCAGTAAAGGAAAACAGACAGACAGACAGACGTCTCACCTGAACTGGGGCGAGCCATTTCCAAGCGAATCCTCCGTTTCTTCGAAGCGGCGGCCTTAAGCCCGCAACGCCCTCGGGAAACCAACCTTCCAGCGGCCAGCCGCAGGAGACTCATCAGCGTGGCTCGGAAGGCACGGCTCCCTGCGAGGGAAACAAACGATTAAGGCAAGCGGCCCGCTTTTCGGGAACCCACGTTTCTCCTCCCGCCGAAGGGGAACCGGGCGGACNACCCCCATCCTGACAGCTCGCTCACAGTTTTTATGAGGAAAGCTCTTTTCAGCTTGTTTTTCTGCGGAAACAAGACAGCAACTGCTTTCATCCAGCCTCTTCCTCTCCACCCTTCCGCAACAACTTTAAATCTCTTTAGTCCTTTTTGGTCAAGCTGAGATTTCACTCTTTTTCTTTTTTTTCCCTCTTTGATTTCTCTAATTTACCAGCTAAACAGATGAAGAGGTCCCCGAAACGTGTGCCCAAACATAGGAAAGCCCACGCTTCATTCACCCCACCACTTCACGGCACTTCTTGTTCGTTACATCATAACAACGTAATATTCTGCTTCCAGTTGCAAACCTGAAGGAAGGCTTTTGTGAGGGAGCGTTTCAGACAGTGAGCAGCACTGATAAACACGGAGCTCTTGCCTGCTGGACTGTAACAGCTGTTCCCCGAGCGCTCTGGCTGAACCTCCATAAAGGCACATACGCTTGAAAAAACCACCACATAATAAACTCAGAAAACAAGATGAAGGCCATCGTGATTTCATTCAGCGCACTAACTATCCTGACAGTCAAAATCAGATCATCCTATCTGGACTGGGGAAACGACCGAGACGACAGGGCTGTCTAGCAGCTCGGACGAATGAGGGATTGGTTCTGCCCTACATTATTCAGTATTATGATGGGGACTGGTTTGTTTTTTTTAAAGCGAGGTCTTCGTGTGGACTGTACATCCTGCTTATTAGGCAGTGTATTTTAGATGCTGGTTAAGGTAATATTTAAAAACCAAACAAAAAAAAGAAGCAATTTTGTAGTTGGACTATCACAACGTTATTCCACGGATTACAAAGTTCAAGACAGAGAGCTACTAGTCTAACATTACTAACAGAAAAACTGCTTTTGTGTTCGTGTACCAGAGCCTATCAACCAAAGCATTACTTCACTGCACTCGTTAGATATACTCCTCCTAACTTCAAATTAACCCAGGGCAGGGCACGTTAACATGCAGGGTTTGCACAAGTACACATCTTCCAATAGTAACAGAAGTCATGACAGCACAGGTTATGCAAAATGTGTACAGCACAAAACTAGGCTGGCTTCCTTGGATCTCTCTGGCATGTATAGATTGTATACCCCAGGCAGCAAAATTATTCCGGTGTTTCTTAAGCAATCACGCATTCCGTATTCTCAAATGTCTGAAATCATGAAGAGCCTAGCTCAGCTGATGCTAACCTGGTGTCAGTACTGCACCTTAGCCAAAAGGAAATGGCCAACTAGCTCTGAAAATTGTTTGTAGCACCCTTGGACAAACATGTTTACGCAAATCTGTGCGCACACACACGAGCATGTATTTTCACTATAAAAGGATTAAAGTGACATCTAAAACTAACTTGAAGACCATGGTGTTGGGTGCAGGTACCTGGCAGTGTTACAGGATCATCTGTGCCTGATAAAACACTTCTGCATAAAGTGTTGGGTTGTTTCTTTTTTTTTCTATTACAGCAATTTCCTCCAGCAGCAGTACCATCAATGCAGCGAGAGCAACTCTAGGTGGACACCAGAAGTACAAAACATTCTTCAAGGGTATTCATTCCACCAGAATCAATGAACACCTAAGAATCCTGTTTCCGGGCAGCCAAAAGCCATGTCAAGGGCAAGTACACTGAACTTCGCACCCCCTGCTTCCACCGCCCCCCAGCACATTACCCTCCCAGCTGCCAACCCTGTGGTACGCAGCTGAGGCACTGACACGTTTAGCAATGAGTCTGCCTTGTCTGTCTTCCAGGAACTCGTCCCGTCTCCCCTTGACCCACATGACGCCATGCTCTGGCAGGAGTTCCCCAGCTCTCCCCTTCCTTCACAGCAGGGGGGGAGTGAGGCAGCAGGTGAGGAATGTCTGTCCACAGGGGCTGCTATTCTCCTCCTAACGCTGCAGGCACCAACGGGTCAGTATTACAGCAGGTTAATACCATCCAGTCTTCTGCTCCACTCTTATTGTCCTTCAGCATTTTGCACAAAGCACTCTGCATCTGAGCGCTGTCAGCTAGAAACAGCTCGCTCTTTGACCATGAAACCTAATCGTACCAAATACAAGCAAAACTTTTCTTTTTTTTTTTCCAAATCCCAAGTAAACAGTCTGTATTCTAACACACAATAGGTCTGTACCAATTAAATACAGTATGGCAGTATATAAATTACAGTTCTTTACAGTAAATAGTAAAATACGAGAGTCCGCTTACTGTACACAACAATCAAAGAAAAGAACAGCAGCTTTTCAGTAAGGTCCCAGGTATCTCAATCATTCACTTGCTAAGAAACAAAGAGGAACAGATACAGCAGGCCATTCACTTCACTCATTTTTTACCGTGATACTTTACAAATATCCAGAACGCTTGTACAGGCATCTACAGTATCTACACGTGGAACAACCCTCTTAGGAATTCACGAGCACCAGACATTAAATCCCTCCATCATTCCCATTATTAAAATAAACTTTACCGATTAAAATTACTTTAGCAGGTTCTATTTCATCTTGATAATAGCCAGCAAGTAACAAGTGCAAAGTTTGCAGTCATGATCCATTTACTGCTTCTTTGTTTCCCCACATCCATCCCATCGTCGTTGTCCATCTGTCATCCCCCGTCCTGCCCC
>VZTL01055160.1:0-16220 GCA_013400535.1 Scopus umbretta | reverse complement strand
TTTTTTTTTTTTTTACCTTTTACTTTGGGGAATGAAAAAATCCTTAGCAATACAGATACATTATATTTCTTCGTTATCACTCAGCACAAGCTACAGCAAATGTACCCACAAATATTGAGGCCAATCACAGGTAATAAGTTCAATCTGTTTTACATATTGCTAAGGGAAGTTCCAAGCTGCTGCTCGGCTTTCAAGGGCCTAGATGGCAGTGTAATTCTTAGTGTAATTAGTCAATTTGATCTTCTCTGGGAAGATAATATTAACTGAGACATTTTCCCCATTGCTAGATTTCAGAAAAAAGTTCTTTTTCTTGCGTAGGAGATGACTATATTTGGCATTAGCAAGCCACATTTCACATTTTGAAAAAAACACAATCCCGGTTGTACCCAAGACAACAAGACAGGTAAGCAAGCCTAGTACAACAAAACATATCACCTGGCTTCTACTGAGCATGGGATCTGCTTTTTGGATTGTTTCTTTCATTGTTATTTTCAGGATTTCTTGTTGATGTTGCACTGATCTGTGATGAGCTTTTGGGGGTGGCTTGTAATTCTGCCTATGCTTTGTTTCCACATTCACTCCAGAGAGGTTTGTGTTTTTGCTGGGATGTTTGCAGGTCACACCAACAAATTCTGGTTTACAGATGCATTCAAATCCTCCCTGGGGATGTTCACTGCATGTCCCTCCATTCTCACACGGGCTACTTGCACAGAACATGACATGGCTGCTGCAGAGTTTTCCTGTATAGCCATGGGGACAAAAACAGCTGAAACCCACACCAATATCTGTACATGTGCCTCCATTTTCACACGGGTTGGATTCACAGTCATCTCTATCTATCTCGCAGAAGTCGCCAGCAAATCCAGGAGGGCACAGGCAGGAAGCATGTGGTGCAAAACCATTGTCATCAATGCATGTTCCTCCATTCTGGCAGGGAGAGCTAGAGTAGATAACAAACACATAGACAGAACTGAATTAAAGTCCAATGAAAGATGCTATTAGGAAACACTTTATATAATAAAAGGAGCTGTTTTTCTTTAGAAGAGCCAATTCCAAATGCAAATCCACTGAAGTCAATGAAGTTGAATTGAGAATGAGTTTGTTCAACGGCTTTGTCAATACAGATTATACCATCTTCTGCCGACCCTTTGGGCAGGATTAATACACCAGTATATAAATTCAACCTGAAGAGCTGTGAAGGGATTTTAAATTATTTCAAACCTTTATTCAAATTAAGCTTCCCAGTGTTTTCACATGCTTAGAGCTATTTAGCTGAGCAACTATTCAGACAAGACTGAACAAAGACACCAGCAGCATGACTTTCTTTTCTACCTGATTATTTATAAGATAATCTATGTATTTTATTGGCAAAGCAAAACACTCTGCCATTGCAGCTAGATGTAAAGCTGATTGTTTTTATTCTGCCTCTCCAGTGCTCCATGACATACCAAAAATTTAGAGGTGAACAGATACTCTCCTGCAAACTGCTGTTCAGCCAAAATTTTTGATAAATATCATTATAATAAAAAATATAAATGGGATAGTTTCAGCCTTGGCAAAAGCAGCTGTAATGTGAGGACAGGACCATAGGAAACCAAGTATTTCTGCAAACCCATTAAGAACTTAGTAATTAATAGCTTGATACTACATTTTAAGTGATGCAAATTCACGGAGACAACTTTTTTTACCTTTGCAACGTAACTGTGACTTACTGAGTGTAAGGCCAAAAGATAGGGCTGCCCACTGACAGAAAGGCACAAATGTGCCAATTCAGTGGAGCGATGCAATGTGGACTTGGTCCTTCAACTGGCCAGAAAAGGGGCCGTGGGTCACAGGTTTACAAATAAATCTCAACACCCACTTTCATGGCAGTTCATCATATATGAACAAAGCTTTTAAAACTTACCTTCTAAAAATGAGTCACACTTGGTAAAGCTTACAACAAGCCTCTCTGACAACAACAGTTTTCCTAATACTTAGAAATCTCTGAGGATGTACAGCATAGTACCAGGACATAGTTGAAAAGTCTGAGCTGTTATTGAAGTATTACATTTCCAGGGAAAAGTCCCAGGGGTAATGAACATTAACAGTTTCATGAATGCTGACATTTCACATATGCAATGGTCAGCAGCAATTGGCCATTATGGATTTCCATGGTGGGGCACAGAGATTTAAAAGATCTCTTAATGTCTGAGTGAAATGACTGTGAAAGAGATATAAGGCCCTGAGTACAAATGGTTCCTGACCACTGGTCAGGAGAAGGTTGAGCTTCTCAAACACTCAGCCATTACTCTGGGAGTAGCTATGATAGAGACTACCCCAAGCACCTCTGGCTTTACTGGGGACCGAAACACTTGGTGGCCACACGTCAGTAGAGCCTGAATATCATGGTAGATGAATCATCTGCCTGGTTTTTGCTGCTTCCACATAAACTCCTCTGTCCTCTTGTATTGTCCTTCACTGTAGATGTTGGCTGGAAAAAAAAAGGCTACTGAAAGAACAAACTGGAAGTCTGGAAGCAGTATTAGGAAAGTGAAAGGTGTGGCTGTCGCTGGACTTTGACATAGCAGTATCAGCTGTTGGTGACAACTAGAGGTGATCATACAAACAGGGAATTTTGCCACAAGCAAAATACCGAAGTAAATGAGTAAATGAGTGGCTATGGCCTCTCTTGGAGAGTCTAGCACCGTCTCGTGGCTTTGTAATTCCCATGGAAAATCTGACAAGCTGTTTTGGATATGGTAATCTGTAGAAGTTTGAATGCTCATGGGTGGGTCAAATTACAGTACTTTGTAGGAAAATGGGAAGAAATTGTTGAAGAATATAAGTGTAAATTTTTTTCTGAACCTTTCAGAAGTGTAAACAATTTAAATAAGAAACAGCTAAGGGGAAATATGCAGAATTTTGTGAAGGTATTCTTTATTTATTACTAACACTGAGTTACATTTGCCTAATTTTAACATGTTTAAATAAATAATGTATTAATATTAATCTCCTTGAATAGATTCAGTTACGTTGCATTCTTGGCATTTAATGCATGTTTAGCAAGGTGTGGTACATGAAGGGCTAGGTGTGGAAATACAGACATACTACTTCTTTGCTTTCCAAATACTCTGCTTTCATTTTAGAAAGTACCAGTCGCTGCTCTGCTTCAGAGCAAAACTTCAAAACATCACACAGATGTCACTAACGCAGATACATCTGCCTGATTTTGTAAACAGACTAGAACAATCACTTCAATTTGTGAATTGTCTTGGTTCCATCTGTGAATATTAACCAAGGATCCAGCGCAATGCTTAGTAACATCAACATTGTTAACATACCACTGAGGTAGAGAGGAACCGAGAGGAAGTGAGATGTGAATGAGATGACATCATATGATGAGGTTTCTTTTCAGGATGTGAGGTGCACTCTCTGGTGGACTGTGAAGTATTAGCAGACATGGAGTGCTTATGCTGAGAACAGTTGTCTTTTCGAACTAAAAGCAGATTTGCAGGGCCTCATTTTCCTGAAAAAGACACAGCTTCTGTTTCAAGTATGTTACTTCCTCAGGAAAAATTGTTCATGATTTCCAGAATATCTCAGTTTGAACACAGAGTACTATCACAAGAATGTAGTTTCAGCAATTTAAAAACTTCAGGATTTTAATGAAGTACATGGAACTAATCTGTGTTATTTCATTGATACTGATAGTTAATTGAATTCAGATAGTTAATATATGTCCACGCTGAATTACTGAAATATTTGCTCTACAGATGAAAAGTGGGGAAAGTAAGCGATTCTCATCCCCTATGTTAGACAAGAAGCTTGGATGTCATTCAAGGCACTTCCAAGGAACTTAAATTTCGTCATTGTCAATGAAGAGAAACAGGCAAATCAGAGCAATTATCTTAGATGCTGAAAGTCACACAGAACTGTGTGACTATCCCCCAATTAAAAGCAATGGCAAAAAAATCCACTGACATAAAGTTGTAAGAATGGAAATTTTTGCCAGGTGAGAGGTGTTAATGTTCCTTAAACAAGAGTGTACAAGTCTTCAGGAAGATTTAATCATAAGGTAGAGATGAATATTCATAATTATCTATGGCTGACCAAAAAGAGAACCAAAGGGTACTAATATGGAGCTAGAGAGAAAGAAGGCAATCTTCAAAAAGAAAACTGTGATTTTAAGGTGATAGTTTTACCAAGCTTGTATCCACCAGAAAGGCATTCTGTATGCTTATGGGATCAGATCCTGGATGAGCTGGAAGACAGCAGATACTTGTAGATTTCAACAAAAACACCGATCTACTTTCTTTTTAACTTTGAAAGGTCATCCTTTTTTCAAGCAGTTCTGTCAGTGATACTGCTGACAGTTTCTTTGTGCCCATTGCCTCTTGCCCTTTCACTGGGCACCTCTAAGAAGTCTGGCTCCATCTTCTTTGCTTCTCCCCATCAGGTATTTATACATATGGATAAGTTCCCCAAGAGCCTGCTCTTCTCCAGGCTAAATAATCCAGCTCTCAGCCTCTCCTTATAGGAGAGATGTTCCCATCCCTTAATCATCTTCCTGGCACTTCACTGTACTCACTCCAGTATGTCCATGTCCTTTTTGAACTGGAGAGCCCACAGCTGGACACAGCATTTCAGATGTCTCTTACCAGGACTAAGCAGAGAGGAAGCATCACCTCCTTCAACCTGCTGGCAGTGCTGTTCCTAATGTCCCACTTCTCTTAGAGAATGGAGAACAATGGCCTCCCACACCCTGTTCTGGTGGAAGTGAGATTATCTCCTTCAGTAAACTATGGACGTACCATTACACATCGGTTAAGAAAAATTACAGGCTGGTGGACAAGATGTTTTTGTGCAGACAGTTTGTGTGTTGGCTACTGTTCTTATTACTGTATATGGTTCGTATATACAATTATCTCTCACTACAGCTGAGAACACAGGATGGGAGGTTACTTCAAGTTTGTTTACTAAAATCACGGGAAGGCATGAATTCACCACAACAAAAATGTGAAATTATAGCTTTTAGTACTCAAATTATGCACACAAACTCATGCTGATAATCTGAATCTTTACAATATGAACAGATCAGATTTGTAAAGTTTGATAAAAACATCAGCAACTAGCAGACACTTTATATATTTTAGCACAGAGATACTTCCACTTAGCAAAGCATTCTGAATAATAGTCAGTAGGAGTGTGGATTTTAAATTCATGTCAGAAATCAATATTTACCCATTAATAATGCAGGGTCCTTTTTTGAGATGGCAGTTTTTTCCTGTAAATCCCTGGGCACATAGACAAATATATCCTCCATCGCCAGTCTCAATGCATGTTGAGTTATTGGTGCAGGGCTTTGTAGAACATGGGTGAATATCTGTTTAAAAAAACCAGGGCTCAATTATTCTAATGAGAAAGAGTCAGTAAACAGTACTTCAAATAAAATATAGCTTTAATGGTCCTTCATCCTGCATTTAAAAATTCTGATTTGTTCCTCCCTCTGTCAAAATGGAGTTCAGATTGTTCAATTATTGCAAGCACTTTCAGCTTGTTTCTCTCTTTCTAGCTCCCACTTGTAAAATACATTTGATTTGTTCCAGTCTATAAATAAGCAGTATTATCAATAAAATATTAATAGGGGAGAAAGAACTTCTACATAGTCTAGTCATCTTTTCACAACCTTGGCTTCTCCATGAGCTGAATTCTGATAAAGCAATCACAAAAGGCACTCCCTGCCTGAGAACCTATCATTATGTGCTTATGAACAAACATTTCATAATAACAGAGATCGGCAAGTTACAAAAATCTCTTAAAATTTCATCTTTTGGCTGGGCTGCATCCAGCCCTTACATAACCATGCCAGAAGAGAGAGCTGAATGACATCTGGACCCAAAGTCACACATCTCATTTTCTTTGCAATTTCCCTGCTGAGCCACTTCCCACTCAAATGATTACTGATTTTTTAAAATAATTAAAAATAAATAAACAAACAAGTGCATATTTTAGCCAACTAATGGAGCAGCTGCAGAGAAATGTTGACTGCAAGTTATCTGACGCCTCGCACACTCATGTGCACACATATACTTTCTAAGAAGATGAAAAGAGATTTAAGGACTAGATGCCCTGTTTCACTTCCACAACATAACAAAGAAGTTAGATGATAACATGAGGTACTGCAAAATTTTAACCATAGCAAAACATTTAAACAGCCTTAGTTTTCAAATACAATCTTCCCTGGATAAGAGGCTCTATTTTCTAATGTTCTCATTGCAAGACAACCATTTTACATGCACTTTGAGTGTAAGCGCTAATTTTCACAAGGACCAAAATAACCTTGAATGCTTTTTGGAGCAGTGTTGTTTGCCACCTATTTTCACAGGCTTAAAAGGCAGCTAATAAAGCATGAACTCTGATGCAGGAGCAAGGAAACGCTCTGAAATATATATAGATAAGTATGTGTGCGTGTGTATATATATACATATACACACACATTCCTTTCAGTAATTTGTCAAGGATTTAATTTTAATACTCAACTTAAAAGCTGGTAGGAACATATCCTTTTAAAACACAAATACACAGATAGCCCCAAATATAGACTATTTTATCTAGTTTACCTCTCAAAAGGCCAACAACCAATTGATTTACTTGCTTCAAGTGATAACTGAGCCTGAGATGAGAATTTGAAAAAGGGATGGTACGTTTACACATATATTATGAATGGCCATAATCACATCACCAATAAATTAATTAATATTTGCATGAAACTAAGTTGTCATGCTGCAGTACATGAAGCAATCACTGAGTGTTTTCAGGCGGAAAGCACATTCAGTAGTAGTCTATGTCACAGCAGAATTTCTAGACCAGACCCTGTCTCACACAAGCCTCATGGGCTTTAGAGGCTCCACCTGTACTCTCTTTGATGACAGTGAACTAACACGTGCCCATGGCAAAGCAGTCGAGTGACATGAAGCATAGTATACTCTGAGCCCATACCACACGTTGGCCTTTTGGCCAAATTGAGGCTAAGATTCAAGTGGGAGGTCAGGGGCCCACTAACATGACTGCGCAGGCACAGCCAGAGATGACAAGATGACAGAGACGACTGATCTGATTTAGCAAGGTGGATCATACGCTGTGACTGGACTGTCATTTTTTTCCTGGAAATAAACTGACTAAACTGCTTTTCCCTTTGTAATGTTCAGTGTTGGATGTGGTACCCGCTCCTGTACTGTGTAAGGTATCTCAGATAGCTGCAGAGGGAAGCCCTGTGCTGTGCAGCCTGGTTCCAGGTTTGCATATACCCCATTTCAAGGCTGTGTTTCCACAGGTTGAGAAGACGCCACAGCATTCGGTTAGACAGGCTGGTGCACTCCATTGCAAAGAGGTTAACCAGCAGAGGTTAACCAAGTCATAGATTTCTTTCTTTAAGTGCCATGTTTGTCCGCGTGACTGCAGTAATAGCCATATGATATCACTGATCCTGGCCTACATGTTTACAGTAGATCAAGCCTGGTATATAATCTGCATGCCTGTAAATCACTGGGAAGGTCATTCCTGGCCTGAACTGAGAACCAGGCTGCCCATAGTAAAAACAACAGCTACTCAGTCAGAGGCATTAGCAAACCACTTGATGATCTAAAACTACTCCAGAAAGAAACTTCCATGATCCAAGCCAGGGAGACCTTACACTAACTTTTCCAGAAAATAGAAAAAGACATACCACCACCATTCCAGATCATCTTTTTCCTCCCACGCTTAGCAAGCAAATATGCTGCTGAGACTGTATCTATATTTTACAAATATTTCGGGTGTTTACAGTAGTGGCCAAATGAACTTCAGACCCTCCCACAATTTTCCATTCCCAGTTTCATCCTCCTTGTGAGTTGGCATTTGCTCAGCTGCCAACATTAAAACAGTGTCTATGCCAGAAATTCCCTGGCAAATATTAGACTTTCTATAGCAGCAAAAAGGAAGAATGTCAAGAGAATGCCAAAACTGCACTACTCATGACCCTCTGTCAATCTCCACAGAAGCAATACAAATGTAGCTTTCTAAAATGCCTTACCTGAAGCTAAAAATGTTCTCCAATAGCTAAAAAATGGCACTTAATGTCCTATGCATGTAAAAAAAATTACAACTGTGGCCTGTCCTCACCAGACACAAAAAATCAGTATTAGAAGAGAGAGGCAGGGAGTCTGGTACTTTATGGTAAGAAATTGATGGGTTTGTATTTCCATATTTAAAAACCAGTTAAGTGTATATGCTGCTGATCCCCAAAAGAGCAGGAGCCTTCAGAAGCCTTCCTTTTTCCTAAGCTGATCAAGTTTCATTTAGTGGCACCTGTTAATGAGTTACAGCAGCCTGTAATGACTTTATACAGCCAGGAAACCAACACCAACTTTTTGGCAGAGGATGATGAGATCAGTGGCTGAGCAATTACCGCATTTGAGGTTTCACTGCTTTACTGGGTCAGGGTAACAACTTGTAGCACCCTTCCAGCAGCAAGAAAAGGAGGACATTTCTCTTGTTCCCTTGTGGCAACACAATACATTTAGAGTAGGCAAATCCACTGAGATGAAAGACTGTCAACATCACATGTCCCTGCAGATGAAAAGATGGTTATTTCTTTTTGGCTGAATATTCTTGGCAGCTCTTCAAGGGGATCTAGATTCAAATTGGCAAAGAAGACTCTGAGATGACTCTGAGGGTTGAGAGAAATAATGGTTTCTGAACTTAAGCAAGGGATACCTTTTTTGTATCACTGAGCTTTCTTAATGAACATGTATTAAAATAATATTTTTCCATAAAGGTATGGGTACAATTTCCAAAGCATTGTTTTGCATCCTAAGTACCAGTTGCAAAAGGGAAACCTTGCAAGGCTCAGAATTACAAAAATGTATTAGCATTTAGAAATTCAGCGAGGCACTTACGGCTTTTAAAACTCTACCCAGCTTGAAAAAGTTAATATCAATTTACAGGATCTTTAGATGTGAAGATGGTACCTTTAAAAATCTGGTCCTTTGAAGTCACTGACAAGCAACAGAACTGAACCTCCCTAAGGTGGCAGCAGGGGGTTGTTCAGTCTAGTTTTGGAAATCTATGATTGTAGATCACAGACAACAGAGGGACCCATTCCTCCTCACTAATTGCAATGAGAATCTAGGTGGCTGTCTCAGATACAAACATGTCTGTGAGAGGTGTCCAGAACAACATCTTTTAGAGCTAAGTCACAGCTGCACCATTGCCACCACAGCTCCTGCAAACATACCAGGACTAGCTTTAAACTAAGAAGCCTGTCTATGCTTATGTGTGCAGCTGGTGAGTATGGTCTGCAAAACCTGATGAGAAGCTAAATGAGTACCTTGCACCAAACTCCACATCACTGCGAGGACGTGAACTACCTGAAATCTTCTGAGTCTTTTAGTCGTCTTGAAAATTTTATCCAGTTCAAACTGTGTCATCGTTAATTACTGTTTTGGGCATTCATTGGCAGAACACAGCCATGCTGTATAAATTATAAGCTGTATAACAACAAAAACCTGAAAAGAGAATGAGGCCCTGGACACATGTCCTCTTGCAGCTGCAGCTACGCACACTGAGCAGATGCATGCTCCTGGATGCTCATGAGGTTTCGGCACCCTCAGATCTCTTTGGCTGAACATATGCCTGTCAGCCAAAATAAACCAGCTCAGCAAAGGCCAATTCTTCAGCTTGCTTATGCTAAGCTGGATCATTCTGACTGGCAAGGGGTGAGAGAGTGCACACAAGAGCCATGCTTATCCCTCAGATCTGAGAGGGAAGTGGCAGCATGTTCAGACAGACCTTTTTCTCAGTTATACTAATGCTACTCCACCGAATCATCACCGGGTTAAGTAAAGGCAGAAATAAGCACAATGTTTTCCTTTTCAAGAAGTATTAAGTATTATGCTCACATCTTTCTGAACAGGAAGTAGCATATATATCACATGTCAGGTAAATATTTCAAATGATTTAATATATACGAGACAACTTGTACTTTTACAGAAAAGGCTTATATGACAACAAGGGAGCTGTTACTTGTTGGCCTTGTCCACAATGATCAATGTTTAAAATAGAATGATGAATTTACGGTTTGCTCACACGTATGCCAGGTTACAAAAGATACTGCACACTTCTGTCTAAATTATTATAGAAGTTCATGGTTTATATGCCGCTGCTCAGAATCCTCTTATTATTATATCTGGCGCTAACATTCAATCTTTTCAAAATCGTTAGCCGGAAGGACATTTGCACGCCTCCAGCACCAGATGGGGCTGTTTCACCTCACTTGCTGAAGGCCAGGAAAGGATGTGCAAACCTATGTCACAGAGGCTGCCAACCCAGCCCTCCTCACAGATGCACTGCCAGGGCTTGGCACAGCTGCCGTGCAAACACCCAGGGAAAGGAACACACTGATTACAAAGAGCACCCTGCCAACCAGGTTGACATCTGAAAGAGATAAAAGACAAGATAGAGGCTTAGTTTATTTTTAATAAACGTAATTACAAGGCTGTTACCCTTTTCAAGGCACAATAAATAAACTTTTGGGTACAAAATTGGACTACGCGGCACATTTGAACAAAACGATACCATCAATGCTTCTGGGATACTAGAAGCAGTTTATGTGAAGAAAAGCATTTCACTCCAGGAGAAAAAAAAAAAAAAAAAAAAAAAAAAAAAAAAAAAAAAAAAGCTAATCAATGTAAAGACTTTTCTTACTGGATCAACTAGACTAAAAAGGCACCTAGATGTCTATGCTCTACGATTCCAGTTACTGTACCCTAATAGAGTGCTGTTTCATTACTGTTCTGTGTTTTCAGAGGGCAAATCATTTCAGCTTCTATTTTACCAGGGCTATGAATTACTGAAGCTGTCCGTTCCTGTGCTAGTAGCCCTGTCTGACAGATCTTTTTACCTGCATTCACTGGGAAATTCACAAAATCCGTTCTCTGGGTGGCAGCCAGTTTTACAGTTCACGCCTGCAAGAAGAGATTTAAAATATCAAACCAGAAAAATCAAGACTCAGAAAAAAAAATCGTATCGTGTCCTATACGCATTACTGATGTTTTAAAAGAACCCAGGCTGCGTAGTGTTCCGATCTTTTCCTTCAAATACATGTTTTTTTGCAGCATAAAATTTTAAATGAACTTAGTCTGAAGCGTGTTACATAGTGTTCCTATAGGATAAGTGAAATGACATAAAGAATTAACTGCAAAAGAATACAAAGTCACTTTAGCGTACGCAAAGTGTATGTAATATCCCTATATGCTACTTTATACGGGAAATTTCAGAACAGATCCGTGTATGTCATTTCACAACATGCCACTCCGAATGCGTTGTTTCAGAGCTACCTGAAACACTAAAGTACCTTTTGGTCGGAAAAGAAATTCCATTTAAAACAACTTACAGGACAAGTGCTGAATTCATTTCAACCCTACGTCGGATGAAAAAAAAAATTAAAATCACCATTTTCATTAAATCATGCATGAATAACGTAAGTTGAGGAGAAGAGGTCTCGGTCACTTTGTTTGTTTGTTTGTTTGTTTGATTGAAGTGCGCGCATCGAGCAGGGCTCCTCCGGAGCAGCACCAAGAGCCACGGGCACCCCCCGCCAACGGCAGGCGAACCGCGCTCAGCGGGGTGCAGAGGAACACAGCTTCCAGAAGAGCGCCGGCACCTGCGGCCGGAGCGAGCGCCGGGGGCGGCCTGGCCCCCGCCGCCGGCCTGCCCGCCGCCCCCGGCTTCGCGGCCCGGATCTCTAACTGTTAAGGGTTTGGGAGTCTTTCCGAAGGTAGGATCTGGGGTATCTCCTTTCTCCGCCGCTCGGATGGCCGGCGGACGCCGCCCGGAGAGGCTGCGGGCTTTGCATGGGGATTGAGCAGGGGCTCGGGGGGCGTCCGCCGCGGCCGGCGGGCTGCCCGGGACCTGTATTTAAGCAAAGCCGGGTCTAGATGCTGCACGGGCAGGCAGTCATGCTTTTGGAAAGTTACTCGTTACTCCTTAAAAAGAGAGAGGTGGGGGGGAGGAAAATGGTGATAAATAACGTCTCTGAACCGTTAAAGTTCAGAGATTCTCAGGTCTAGGAGCTTGGAAAGAGTGATGTACAGGAAAAGAGGCTTGAGGGAGGACAGCAAAGCAATACTTTTTCATTTTAGTACACTTGTCTCATGTACTTTTATAAAAGAAAAGAAAAGATTAACATGTTTACACAGAAGAAAGTCGAGATTATCATTTCTTATTTTAACCTGTGTTTTGTATTATAATAGACTTACGGAGGTTTTTATTTTGTACTTTATGCGTATTCTTTACAAGGAATATTGTTAAAAATTACTGGCAAGTATTATTGTACCATTTTAATGTAAATTTTTTACACATTTTCAAAAATAAATTTTTTAATTTTCAAAAAAAACCCAAAGCAACCAAACCAAAAGACCAAAGGAGCCCAAGCCAAACAATTGGCTTTGGACCGTCCCCTCCTTAATACTTCTCCCTTCTTTGGGACATTGATATTTTTTCTTCGGGATTAATAGCACAATAACCAAGGAATTTTACAGCTTGAAATTTATTATATCTGGATTTGACCACCAAGAAGAAGATCAGAATGTGATCTTTGCCGTCAAACCATTGCTAACCCTAGCAGAGAGTGAAAGAGAAACAAAAACAACAACAACAACAAAGAAACAGAAAAAGAAAAGAGCAAGGACAAAAGAGGGAATAAATAGAACTAGGTCTCTCTCGGGGGAGCAAAGCCCAGTTCTCTAGAGCACCAATCAGGGGATTGATTAAAAAGCTAGCTTTAAACTATTTTCATACTTTTGGGTGTGTTCTAAATCACAACTGCATCCCAGTTTGGTTTCCAAGGGGCCCAAAGGAAAATACTACTAATAAGGGGCACGTACTGAACTTCAGAGGGATTTGTCCTAGACTCTTATGTTTCTGTGACGATAATAGGGACATATGTTTCTACTTTTCAAAACATGTAATATAAAAGGAGCACTGGAATATCCTCATATGATGAGCTTATTAAGTGCACGAGCTATTGCAGTAAGGATATGTTAGTGTATGAAACAAACTGTGAAAGCGGCTTTTCTGATTCTGAGCTCTCATCCTAACCCGCATAAGGTCGATAGATATCTATTTCTTAGACTAAAATTGGTTTTTTAACCAAAAAGCCCGCCTCAAATATTCGGAGCTCAGGCATGAAAAAAGAATCGCGGGTTTTAAGAGTAGGCGTGTGGTTGCTTGTTGTGGACTAGGAACAGGCGTTTTTCAAATTAGGGAGGCGCTTTTCAAGTACAACTGTATTTATAACAATTCAGTAGATTCAGGGATAAATTATGTGAATTTTCGTAAAAAAAAAAAAAAAAAA
Source organism: Scopus umbretta (assembly GCA_013400535.1). NCBI lineage: Eukaryota > Metazoa > Chordata > Aves > Pelecaniformes > Scopidae > Scopus > Scopus umbretta. The sequence goes on along the minus strand of VZTL01055160.1, from coordinate 2,845 downwards.
AAAAAGGAAGAAGAAAAAAACGGAGGGATGCCTTTTATTGCTCTTTGGAGTGAGGAGGGGAAGGTTGTGTGGTTACATGATTTCACATATCGAAGTACCTCGTCGCCTTGGTTTTAAGTGCTCTCACGAATAGAAAAGCATAGCTTTTCTGGTTTCTTTGTAGCAAAGCAGGGTTAAATTAATGTTTTTCAGTAAGCGGAAAGACTGGACGTGAGATCTCTGCTGGTGTCTATGTACAATCCGCAACTGGAAGGCCTCCTAGGGTGCCCCGGATCCCTTAGAGGACCAGGACGTAGAGTCCCGTTTAATTTCTAAAACCAAAGGGGAAAGATCCCAGAGGCCCCGCGTACGTGCCCTTCGAGGAGAGCGCATCCTTTTCACGAGGGACCGATTAACTCCCTTCCCCCGGGCCGGGCTGGGGGGGGATGCACCGGGCCGCCGCGCCGGTCCAGCGCGGGGTACCGAGCTCGGCTTAGCCGCCCCTCGGAGATGCGGCTAACACCAAGGAGGGAGAGGTTTTGCGAGGGAGAAGGCGGCTGTAGCCGTGAGCGCGGCGGTACCGGGCTGGCCGCGGCGGGATGCAGCTTGCGGTCGGTCCGGCTTCGGGCTGCCCTGGCAGCGGCCCCGGGGCCAGAGCCCGCCTCAGTCCTTGCGCTGTCCCAGTGCAGCTGGGTGGGAAAAGCAGGTTCCGGCGACACGGTATGTGTTTCGCTCGGCTTCCCCGCAGAAAAACCCTGGGGAGCCCGGCGACCTGCCCGGCCCGGCGGGCGGAGGGGTCCGAGGGTGCCCGCCGCCCTGCCCTCGGGTCTCTTCAGGGGAAAGCCCTGCTCGGGGGCGGACGGCAAGGGAACTGCTCGGCCGCTTCTTCCTCCCACGCATTCTGCCGGTCGTCTGCGTCCTGCGCGGGCCGGGCCTTCACCTGGGAATCGGCAGGGAAGCTGGCAGGAGCGAATCGCAATATACGTGGTGTAGCCGTATTTTTTTATTTTTTTTTNCCCCCCGGCTTTCAGGGCGAACAGAGGAGACGTGTAGTCTTCGCAGGGACGGAGCCCGGACGAACAATTCCTCCAAAATAGGCTGGGCCCTAAAAAACGACAAACGGGATGGTGTCGCCTCCTTCTCCTCCTCCTCCCAGCTACAAAGTGTGGATTCATTAACCCGTCTCCTTTTCTCATCATATCCCCGTAGGGCTGAGAGACGAATTACTGGAGCTGAATTGGGAGGGGATTGCTCTATGAGGGGGCTAATGTTTCAATCGGTTCCTCCAGAAGGACCACACAAAAAGAAACTTTTTAGTTTATGGTGCTATTATGCAGAGTTTTAATATAGGGATAGATTTAGCCAAATGCTATCTACTGGGAATTTAATGAAGCCCTTATGTATTCCATCGCTTTTTATGCCACACACAGTGTCTCTATCCAGAAACGTTTCCTTCCACATATTTCTTTGTTTCTGGTGGATGATTTATATATTTTTAATTAGTTTTTTAAAAAAATTATTTCTTTTCAAGCATCTTGTATAACGTTTCTTTCAAGCGGGACCGTGTTAGGTCCCTTGCCACATCCCCTATAAAAGAAGTTTCCCCGTCCCCGGTTCGAAGCTGGTTAGTTTGCACGTCCGCACGCTGCGCCCTTCCCGCCGGAGCGCTCCCCCCGCCTTGTGCAGAGGGGCCCGACATCGCGCCGGCTCTGCCGGCACCGGCGTGGGCTGCAGCGGGCAGCGCAGCCCGGGGGTCCGGCCGAGCCGCCGGGCCCCCGTGCGCGGCTCCCCGGCCCCGACGTTGTTGTCCTCCCAGACCTTCCCCATCCGCATCTCCTCCGGGTCGCCTATTCGCTCCTGGCTGTTTTTTTTCTGGTGCAGCGAGAGGCACCCCTGGGGGCAGCGGGCTATCGGCCGGTGCACCACCCCCCCCGCCACCCCGTCCTTGCAGGCTGGTTTCAAGCACCCAGGGCCAGCCCCGTCCCCGTGTCCGGAGGCTGAAAGGGGGTGCGAGGGCCTCACCTGCTCTCAGCCGCTCCCTTTCTGGCCGCGCTGGTGGCGAGGGCAGAGCGCACGGCCGCTCCTGCCGAGACTGAGGCCTGCGCGGGGGATCTGTTGGAAAACGGCTCTGGTTTAATAGTCCCTTGGCACGGCGCGGAGGCTCCGCTCCGTATGTAATACTTTCCCTCATTACTTGCAGTAAGTACTTCAGTAGTCTCTGATAATATTGCATTTGACAGAAATCTTGGAAATTATGATCGGGGCCAAACGCTCCCTGCGCTGCGACTCGCTAACCAAGGCAGATCCGTTTTTCAGCTTGCTACCAGCGGCGAAGTTTTCGCCTGCTCCACTCTCGGCGCGGCGCCGGGCCGCAGACACCGGCGGGACCCGGGGACCGGTGGGGACCGGCCGCCCTCTGCCCGCAGCCGGCCGCCTCCCGAGCAGGTAAGGTGTCCGCTCGCCCCCCCGCCTCCGCCGCCCCTCACCCGCACGTCCCGGTGACGGGCCGCAGGTGACTGCAGGGCTTCCCCGCCCTTCTCCGTGAGTCCTTTCCCCTCCGCAACCCCCACCGTGAAAGAGACACGTCGAGCAGCCGCCGTGGGTTCTCCGCTTGCCGCCCCTTCCTGCGCTGCGAAGCACGACCGGGGCGCGGAGGGAAGACTCGTGCATAAAGGTGTGTGTGTATGCCTGCACGCGTGTGCAGGAAAATGGCACTCCCGACGGCAGCGGGCTGCTTTCGGATCCATGCTGCAGCAGCAAATGTGCTCGTTGCCCCTCCGCGCAGGCGGGTTCCCCATCGATCTGGGGGGGAGGCGGAGGCCTGCAGGCGAGCCCCAAATCGATAAACCCCTTGTTCCTGTCTTTC
>VZTL01055157.1:38425-104310 GCA_013400535.1 Scopus umbretta | reverse complement strand
TTTTTATTTTTATTTTTTTAACCGTTTTAAACAGTTTTGTAGGAACAGAGCTGTAAGATTTTCTTTACTTTTTAAAGGCTGTGGGCTTTCTTTTTCAGAGCTGATTTCTTTGCTGTCAAAATATGTGCATAACTTTAGGGTCCCAAAAGCCTCGTTTAAGATCTGTGAATGGGCTGCACATGATTCTCTTACCAACTACCACTTTAACACACTTCTCTTTCTTCTGCTGGATCTTAACGAACCTTACTGAGACTGAGGTGTGAGCCAATTCAGTGTTTACTAATATTCTATATTGGTAAAACAATACAAACCCACCTTTTTTTCTTTTTGTGGGAGGAAGGAAATCATTATGAAAAATATATAAGGATGTATATTCATGCATGCAGGTGTGTACACATGCTAGTTTTGATTCAGAAGTGGAAGTGATGGCAGCTAACACTGACAAAATGCAAGTGCATTTTTGACTCCCGTCAGGCTTTTTCATGAGCCTAAAGCACTGTTGCAGGACGTTACTGGTTGGTGATTTTAAAAAATGCAATGAAGTTATGGCCCCATCAAAATTGCTAGGAATTTTAATGGATACAAGACAGTGAATAGAAACTGGCTTTTCTCTTGCCTATTTGAAATATGGCATTTTATTGTCATTCTTGCTGCCAGTCTGAGGTGCTGATGCTAAATTTCAATAGTTTTGAAGACTCCCCTGGAAAAACAAAGTGAAAAGAATTCCGCATTAGCACAGGCAACTCACATTCCACTCTAATTGGTACATTATCATTTTCCCTCTTCTTATTTTCCTTCTGGTTTTCAAAAGTACTTTTTAGTTTCTCCAAATCACTTCGTAAATTTACATTCTGGCTTAGCGGGTCGATTTTTCTATTTCAGAGAAGGCAAGTCAAGTTGTCTTGGCAAAGCAAATTAATTTCCTTCAAATGAGACAGGATTCACTGAAGTTAGTTCCCAAGTTCCACAGTCCCCTGACTGCTGAGCTGTGTTTATTTACACAGATGCAAAGCTGTCCAGCTGGAGGAGTTGTTACTTGTGAAAGCACAGGTAGGGAAGAAAGTTTTTTTCCCCCTGTATTACCTGTGGATCCAAGGCCAGCTCCAAGTTTTTGGGTGGGGTGCCTGCAGGACAGGCCTAAGGATGAGCAGTGATGGAAGAAATCTTACCTCTGCTTTTTCTTTCAGGATTCACACACATGCTCACCCTCTGCCATGGTTGCTTTGGTCTTCCCTGGACTAAGTTTTTAATTCAAGCTGCCTGTCTCAGTGGAACTTCGAAAAACCCAGGAAAGCTCATTATCAGGTTACACGGAGCAGGGATGCAAAACCAAGTGATGTCAGAGCACCTGTGCAATTCCAGCTGATGCCATTGCAGAGGTTGAAGATACCAGGCTCATCTTGTTTCATTTTTTTGTTTTAAATTTACACTGTATCCCACTGGTGTCGGCAGAGAAGCTTGAGCTGGAGGTGATCACATAGACAAGCTTGTCCTTTCTGTTTCATTGACTTTCATCATCTGTTCAGAAAGTTTAATGTGCTCCGACCTGCTTAAAGACTTTTCACTTTACAGTTTTTTTCACTTAAATCCTTGTACCTATCTCTGATCAGCTGGAGAAGTCTTCTGCAGACACAGAACCGGATTGTGAAAGGTCTGTGAATACGTATTTCAGCTGGTTAATATTCTCTGCCTGGTGCTGGACAGCAAAATATCTCTGTATGTATTTAAATGCCAGCCATTCTAAGCGTTGGTTCAAAGATTATATTGCTTATTGCAAAAGCTCATCAACTTTCTGATAATTATCTGTGTATCAGAACAGCACCTCTATACAAAAAATAAAAATCAAAGAGCAGACCAGGTTGATGGTGTTCTCAGCTGTATTTGTTTCTGTCAGTACCTATTGAGGGACCAAAGGAGAGGGGTGTGTGAAATTCTTTCCAGGCCGTGCTTGGCTATTTTTCCCTGCTGGTCTGCCTAACTCTCCCCTTTAGCTGTGCTCAGAGCGTGAACTCTTAGGCAGAAATAGGAAAAATCTCAGAGAGAGTGCACGGCCCTCAAAACAGTAGCTTGTCCTTTATAGAAGAAAGAGCTTGTAGCAGGTAATGATTTACATGTCTCTAAGGGAAATGAAAACTACTTAACGGTGAATATTTTTATATGTGATGAAATTTCACGTTACTAAGCAAAAAGAAACACAAATAATGCATGGATAGAGGCATCAAGTTAATCTTTTCACCTGGGCTTTTGGAAAATGCTACCCAAGAAAAAAATTAGGCGCGTAAAAACCTATGTCATGCTTAACTGCAAGCAGAGTGACTGCATACTTAACCAGGCTAGCTGGGGATGAGGCTCCTCTACTTTGCACAGGCGGTGAAGTTTTCTCTCAGTGGTTTGTGTCAGTTTAATAATTTTTCCTGAAAAGCACTGTGCTCAGAGCTTCTCTCTGCTTTCCCCTGCTAATTTCCAAGTGGGAGCATCACTCTCTGAAAGTTTGGCTGCTTAGGAACTGAGCTGAACCGTGGGGCTGGTTTTCATTTTTGCGCTTTTGCAAACTCTGTTCGTGTCTCCCCATGGCCACATTTAGCTTCTCCCAGCTTTTTCCCATTCGCTGGTGCAGGAGAGCAGGACCTGCTACTCCATCACCAGCCACTCCTGCATCTGCTCCAGCATCATCTCCGGGACAGTGGGAAGTGCCAGGCCTAGCAGTGAAAGGTCTGAGAAGTGCTGGAGCAAGATAGTTAAAAAGAATCTCCTCTGAGGGGGAAAAAGTTTGCTCTCACCTACCCTCAAAGACTGCTTTATGTCCTGCAGCCTACGCTGGAAGATAAGCTCCATTAAAATCAAATTACAGCTTTATTTTTAGCACTTAACATGTTCTTTTTTTTTTTTTTCGTGCATATTTCCATTCCCTTTTAATTCGTGAAACTCCTGGCCTCAGTTGCCTCCAGTGGGAGGGAACTGTACCAGACAGTCATATGCTGTGGGAAAAGATTGCTTTTCACCCTTTGCCTTTCATTCTCAGCAGATGCCCTCCTGCTTGGGTATGACGGAAAATGATGAACAGGACTCACTTTCTTTGGTGCCATTCATTATTTTGAACACCTTTATCTTTTCCCTTCTCTGAAGCGAACAGGTTTGATTTTACTATTCATCTAGAAGCTTTTCAAGCCTCTAATTATTTTCCTTGTAATTTCTGAAGTAATTTTATTTCTGCTTTGTCCTTCTCAAGGTGTCCAGAACTGATCACAATGCACTAAGTTGGGGTAATAAAAAGTATTTTCAGTGTCGCTTCTCTGTTCCGTTCTTTTTCCATCCTAACTATTCCTTTTTTTATCACTGCAAGACATCTCTGACAAAATGCCTACAGTGACACCCAAGTATTTTTCTGACTCTTGACAGTTAAATTTAGAAGCCAGAAGATGTAGTTTGTATTCTTCCTCTCAGAAGGCACCATCTTCTGTTTGAAAATGCTGCATTCATCTGTGATGGCATCTTGCTTTGCTGGCATGTCATCCAAGCTCTTCTCTTGGTTTAGTTAAAAGTTTTTGCTTTCCACCATTTTCACTCTCCTGTTTCTTTATTAATTTTCAAACTTTCTCAACAAAAAATCTTTTGTCACTTGACTGCTCAGGACTGTTTTGTATCTGCATTTTATTCTTCTCCATTTCCAGAGCCTGAGTTTATCTGCACTTGTTACAAGATAACTTGAGTTATCTTGTACTTTTTTGTATTGTCCATTTTTAAAATACTTTAAATCCAGGTCAGATCAAGGCATTACCATGATTTATTAGTGGGTCTGAAAATCTTTGGCCTGACTAGTCTACTTATGGCAAAACCACTTCATCAACTAGGATAAATCACTGAGGTTCACTCAGAAGCACAGGCACCGATCAGCTCATCAATCGTACAGGCTGCAGAAGGCCATGGTGCAGCAAATAATAATAATTGACTGATAATTTCTGGGCTTTTCTTTTTCATTAGACATACTGACCTAGAAACAAGGAGAACAGCATAGCTGTGTATTTCATGATTACATCAGCCACCACAGGGGCAAACTGCCTGGTCAGAAAAGAACAACATTCCAAACTTTTTTTTTTAAATAAAAATGCTTGTCCAGGAATTGCTTTAGCAATTCTCATGACCGAAAAATAGTAACAGATTTAAAAATGTAATTATGTTTTTTAAAAACATTTTAAAAAATGTTAAAACATTTTTTAAAAAAGGGTTTCTTCTCTCTGAATTGCTGGTTTCTGACTTGGGGACTCTGTTTCCAGGGCAACAGTTGATAACATAACAAACACTGAAGGAAGTACACAAGAGAATTCCCTCTTCTATTTTAGGTGATGTCCCTCCATTATTGCTAGGAAATGAGAAGTGTTTTGCAGTGAAAAGTATTTATCACACATCTCTGCATGAAGTACGGAGAGCATTTGCAGTATGTTCGTTACCTGATGTTTGCCAAGAGATGGAGCTGCAGAGTCAGACACCTACCAAGCCTGATCCCCATAAATCAGGGGTGATATAATAAAACCCTTGGCATCGAAAGTCTGTTGCCTCTCAAACTGATGCATGCTGCTCTTCCCCCAGTGACAATGGGCTTGAGTTGGGCGCTTAGCCAACTCTGTCCAATCTATTCCAATTTCTTTCATTAATCCATGGTTCAGAAAAGCCAAGAAACAAGCTATATTAATCTTGGTGGATCCTGGCCTCTGCTCAGATAATGCTATAGAAAATGCTCGGCAGTCCCACAGTTGAGCAGTAACAGGATGAAAATGGCTGCCCTCTTGGACTTGCTTTACAAAGTCCCTTCCCTACATACACCCCTGTAAAAATGCCGCTTGCACTGCACGGCTCTTACTCAGCAAGTAATTCTCAAGGGCTACCTACACAATTTAGGCATTGCTCAAAACCTTGTCTCAGTTTCTAGGCACATACAGTGTGAGACAGAAGATAGCAAAGAGATTCCCAAACTGTCAGAGACCCGAGTTTGTCAATCTGCAAAGCGTCCCTTTCCGTATGGATTTACAGGCTTAGCTCTGGAAGCCGTAAACCTGTGTCAGTACAGAGCAAAGCCAAGTATTTTCAGAGCAGACCTTGGGTTCAACTCCAGGTTAATGCATCTGAGCCAGCTCTCATCCACATCACACTCCTGCCCTTCCTGTCCCAGCACCCCAGCAGGTGGAACGGGTCCAGGTTTGTCTGTACCTGCCTGTAACAACCTGGATTGCCTGGAGCTACTTTAGGATTACATAGAAGCATGGGGAGCCTGCTGAGATAACCAGCCTCCCAATCCTATCCAAGCCCTGGGGGATTCTCAGAATATACCATAGTTCCTGCAAACCAACTCACTCCAGCCTCTGGGTCTTTCCACAACACACCTGCCACATCAGTTCTCATGCAAAAAAAGAGCTGGGAAAGGGCAAGAATGGGTTTACCCAAGTACCCTCTTGCACCCATGAGCAGTCGGGCATTTGTGTGTTTTAAAATCTGTGTTCTGCTTCATTTCCTTCAAAATCCTCTTTTTTTTTTTTTTTTTTTTTTCTTTTTTTTTGTGAGAACCAACTGGATCACTGGATAAATTCTCCCTCAGTCATGCTCCTGGGTGAGGGAGGAAGGGAGAGAGGAAGGTCATTACAGGGAGGTGAGTCTGCTTCTGCCTTTGGCTTGCAGTATGAACTTCAGCTCTGTGCAAACCCATTTTGAACCTTTCTTCCAACCTTTCTTCACTCTTTGTGTTAAGTGGTATGTCAATAAGAGAGAGACTCAAACCTAAATAGATTAGAAGAGAGACCACATCTATTTGCTAAATGGGGTTAATGAAAGTCCTTTTTCCTCCTTGGTTTTTTTCATGGGAAAAGGCTAATGTGGGTTACATGCGTAACTCCAGCAGAAATATCTTGGCTGGGAATACTGACTGGAGTGAGGCGTTCCAATACTTTTGGGGATAAGGATCAGGCAGTCTGTGACTAGTTGATATTTCCTTTTAGGTGACGGGGGCAACCCTTTGTTTGCTGATTTCTGAAATTGCTGTTCTTCTTCCCTAACTTTGGGCTATGACTGGCCTCGGCTGACAGATGGCCTGAAAATTTAGCATGGCAACCCCAAGCTCTCTTTGGATCTTTAGACTACACAGAATTTGGTGAATTTTTTTTTTTTTTTAATCTGACTTCCCAGTGAAAAGCCTGTTTGTTGATCAGTCTGTCGTTTGGTGGTTGGGTAGGGAAGGAAATAAAAAAAATAGTACTGGGGAGAAATGGACTGTTATCCATGCTTGTAAGCGGCAGGTGGCTGGTCGAAATACATGTGCCTTTTGGCCATGTGTAGATCCAAAATAGCATAACACACATTGTCCCTTGCTGTGGTGTCAAAAGAAAGAAGAATTTGAGACATTTAAGAGGAAAAAACTCTATCTGCTGAAAACCTGACTTCAGATAATAACTTCTTGAAATACCTGTGATTTTTTTAGTGAGGTAAATAAATTATGATTTTTTTAAACAAAAATAACCCCCTTAGACTTAAGGTCTTCTGACACATGGACCTACAGGTCCATGTGCTCCACTGGAGTAGTGACTCCCTGTTTTCATAGCCATGTCCCCGAGCCCAACAAGTCACTGTGGAACCCACACTGGACTGGTGGGTCTGCTAGCTTGAGCACTGGGCTATGGTTCAGTTGTAATATGCTCATTCATCACCTCTGAAGCCCACATCACTGGTTAGAAACTATAGCTCTAGGTAAGCCCTGGTAGCTCACTGAACCTCTGTGCCTCAGCCTCTGTGTCTTGGTAAATGGAAACATCAGTAATGGATAAATGTAACGATATGTTTTGTCATAGCTTAAAGATGCTCTGCTTTATTCAGGTAAGCAATGCTTTCTTACTATCCCTGGTTTAGAGATGAGGTTACTGACAGAGGAGTGGGTAAGTGACTCAACGTGGAGCTCACCAAATTCAACAGAAAGCTCTTAGAGACTTCAGTTAGCATTGGAGAGATGCCAGCATATTTATGTACATATATGAGCTGATGAAAATAGAGTTTGTTTGGCATTGCTCTGTGAAAGACCTTGGGAAATTTGTTCCTATCTCCTGTGCATATTTATCTGAGTTTTCAGGGAGCAGGTCCATGCACTGGAGAGCAGACAAACCACATACGTGAGTTGAGCTGTATTTTAATTAAGCAATTGAGAGCAATATTTTTGCATTGCATAGGTAGTTGATATTCTAAATGGTGTAATTACATGCACTTACTTTGTTTGTTAAAGATAAAGTGGCTCTATTAAAGCGCTGTAATTAAGTAACCACCTTTTGTTGGAGCAGCTTTATTTTCTACATTGTAAAACCATTTTCCCCCAGTACAAAACTTGTCCCAGCACTGAATTGCCCCCTGAGGCCATGTTAGAAATTGCCAATGCTCTGCTCCGCCTTAATCAGCAGCTGGATGGGTCTTGCGGTCGAAACCTACCAACTTTCAACAGAAGAGGTAGGCTTTGGTGGTTACTTCTGGAGTTAATTCTTGAGATCAGACAAAACCTTTAATCACAATTTAAATAACAGCATTTTTTTCCCTCTCTAGCTGAGGTGCTATGTTAAGCTGATGTTAAATACTTAAAGAGTGTATCAGGTCAAGCAGACATCTCATGGACATTCCAGTTTTGCTCTTCTGATAAGCCATGGGGTAATGTGGCTCAGACTTTAGGAATCTTAGAAGTCATGGGATGCTGGGACTGAGTCCCTGCTCCTTCTTGTGCTTATCTGTTTGTGGAACAGTGATTCAGTTATAATGGGATTATAATGGGGTGAGTATACACTACATCACTTGAAAAATAATTTCCCTGTGTATTGTTGACTGATGCCACATGTAAGATTGAAGAGTGGGAAAAGAAAAACACAGCACATTTGGACTTTTAAGATGGAAGCACTACTGGAGGAGCTTGGAGTGACTGGACAACGGATGACAATGGCCTGTGTGCTTCCTTTCAGCTGGCCAGGCATTTTCCAGTGAGGCATGTTCCTGATTAAAAATGGTTATTTGAACCTAGAGTATTTCATGGACACATCTCAGGGTTGATTATTGTTCAGCATCCACAGGCAGGGGTCTCCCAGCCATAGCAAATCTTGGAGGCAGGCCCCCTGCGAGGCTCTTAGGCTGTGGCTAAGGAGAAAAAAAATCCCCAATACTAGCTGTTTTGACAGCTACTCGGCACTGACTAGTAAAGGTGAAATGACTGATGCTAAGAGAATATGTTTTATATTCTGGTAGGTCACACCAGCTGCTGGTGTCTCTGTTTATGACAACTTTCCCATGGAGGGAGGATATGGGAAATACCTGAACACCTGGGGTTGATGGTAGTAGGGCAGGTGGACTACGATCACTCTTACCTCATGGCTGTCAGATTGTTTATTTTAAAAGCTATTCTGTTTTTCTTTTAAAAACACTTCTTTACTTCATTTTCATTCCAGGTATGTGGTTGCAGCAGGGATTATAGTCTACATCGCAAAAAATAAGTTATCACTGGCTCATATCTAAGATATCAGAAAATCCTGCTAACTGAGTAAAAAAATGACCTGTGTAGGCATAGAGACCTTATTCGTGCTGTGGCTTTTTGGAGATTCCTTCAGGACAACATGAATAACATTTTCTAGGGTAATATGTGTAAGAGCAGTTTGCCCTTTGGGTGGCTTGGGAAGAACGTAGCAGCTCTTGGAAAATTTGGGTTCAGCTCTGTTGTTCTCATGTGTTGGGGTGAGCAGCTTGAAAGACCTACAGGGATTGCCTTTGCTCTCAGACCTTTTTCTCTGACATTTGTTAACCTCACTGCTGTTAGGTTGAAGACTAATCATAGTATATGGGCTCCAGTTCAGGGGTCTGTTTGTTCACCAGTGTGGGGTGGGTTGGGTTACGCGTGTCCCTCTTGCTAATGCCAGGTACTGGAAAAGAGATGTAAAGCCTTACAGCTGCTGGAGCTGTCATTTGTGATACTTTTCACAAGCAGCACATTCACTTGGAAAAATAATTTAAAAAAAAAAAAAAAGCCGATGCCTTTCTTCTGTGCTCATGGCTCAAGCTGTTCCCTCCGTGCCTCCTGCACTATGTTGATATGGCAACAGGCTGCCAGATTTTAGATCAAGAGCAGTGCTGCAGCTCTTCGTTCTGACAATTTATGGTTGTTGATTCAAGATAGCTGTAGAACTTTCTTCACTGCTTCCCTTACCTCTCCGGACCTTCAAGGTCAATCTGTTTTTTTTTTCCTGCAAGGCCATCAGGTTATTTCCTTTCCTATTGCATTCTCCTCTGGAGCAACTTCAAGTGCAACATACACCTCTATGGAGAGGTATAGGCAATGCCTGGCTATTTCAGATGTGTATTTTTGCCATGCCAAGTGCCTGCAATTCCTGGACCATTAAGCTGTTGGAAAGCCTAGCTCCGGTGGAAATCTGCCTGGTTTCTCACCACCTCACAAGGTTAGGCTTCTGGTCAGCGGTCCTAAGGCAGCCCTGCCTTTCTGACAGCTTTTGAGTTTTATACTCCCATAATGTGAGACAATGGGTCTGAGGCTCCCTGGCACAGATGGGGCAATGGGGCACTGCAGGAGGTGCCCGTTAGCTGGGCATCTGAGCTACATCTGTACTTGTAAGGGTTGGGGCATAAGTCTGAGCACTGCCTTGTGGTTTCCCACAATGCTTGGCTGGGTTAGCCCAGTCACTGGCATGGTTTTGGCCAGCACTGACTACCAGCTGCAGGGCACCATGAGGAGAGTGCATATGCCAAGGACCAGGGCGCCATGAGGAGAGCAGCATATGCCAAGGACCCTTCCTGCCAGGCAGTCTAGATACAGGCACCCTGTTCTGGGGAGGAGAGAGGTTTGGCATGCAGGGGAGAGGTGGGCTCTGCTGTTCGGCCTCCGTATCAGAGCATAGCCCCTGGCCTGTCCTATTCTACTAGTGGAGAGAAACTAGTAGGTGACCATTAAGTGATCCAGGGCAGGCTGCCCCCATGGCAGACCAGGCTGTGCAAAGCAGTCCTGTTCAGATGGCTTGGGGCTGGCTGCCTCTAGGACAGGCTGGAGGCAGTCCTGTGGCACAGCTGGGCATCATGTGCTGCCCCTCTGGCTCTATGACTGTTGTTGTTATTGCTGCTATTACTGTTATTGCTATTGTGACATTGATGATGATGATGTGTGGCTTTTTGAGCTCCCAACCTCCAAAACGATCTGAAGACTCTGCTCTAACGTACCACAGCAATGCTTTAATGGCAGGAAATTGAGGATGCAAGCTTCATGCCCAGGTCTGTGGCATCAAAGCCAGCAGGAGCGCATGAAGGTCAAGAGCAGGCTGGGTCCATGCTGGAAGGTGGCAGCAGGTGGAGAGATGCAAAGCTGGTGCAGCCACTTCTATACTGCCTGGCAGGAGATGTTCTGGAGCCTGCTGTTGCACAAAGCCTGGCACAAACAAACATTTATCCAGTGTGGAAGATCATCAGAGACCAAGGCTGAACTGGAGAAGTGAATTATTTGAGAGCAGATGTATCCTCAGGGTTTAAGCTAGCAGTCATGGAGCCATAGCCCTGGAACTTCTTATGTCCTCAGGGCGTTCAGTGCTGCTGCTCCGGGGTGTGTCACTGTGCTGCCTGTCCCCAGGATTTCTCCCAGGTGTGCTGGAGACTTTCTTGAAGACTGACAGCTGCCCCGACCTGCCTCCCAGTGGCTCCTCATGAGTCACAGTGCTGTGAGTATCAGTAACAGGGACAGCAGCGAACAGGTATTTCTTAGTTTCCGCCCTGAGACTGATGGGTGTTGCCTATCTGAGTATTGTCTCTTCGTGTGGGATGTCCAAAATCGCATGGCTGCACCCCTAGTTTGCAGCTCCAGTTACCAGCAGCATTTGTGAGAGCTTGCTGTGGCTCCTTCCTGCTCGAATGCATCCATTTTATCATGCCAATTAGCTCAATTCAGTGTGCGAGAAATATGTGAAAATTCCTTTTTCCTAAAAGGACATAAATGTTTTCATGTAATTTGGCAATTTTAAGAAATTATTTTACTTTGAGAGATGAGGAAACTAAGTTTGGGAATATAACAGAGTCGTCTTGGTTCAGTGAACGAAAGCTTCAGGGATATGGTTTTTCAGGATGACTAGTTTTATAGTCCTGGTGGAATTTCTCCTTTTAATTAAAAACAAGCAATTTTCAGAACACGTTAAATGCATCTTGAATAAGAACTATTCTAGTAGTTTGCAAAACTAAATCTGAAATAGTTATCCTTAAGCTTAAACAAGTGATCCACTGCTACAGGAAGTCAAGAGAGGGGGTAAACCTTTCCACTGTGAATTTTAAGTGCAATATCCTTGTTCATCTTCTTTAATTGATGGCAAAGGCAGTTCTTGTGTTGTATACACAAGCACTTTCCAGTTGGTGCCATGCTGAATGACTAGACCTTAAAGTGGAAAAAGGAATTCAGGCCTAAAAAAGCTGCACTGCTTCCTGAGATATTGTTGTCACTCTGACTTTATTATCATTTAGAATAACAAAGCATCAGCACAACAGTTGCTGTTTCCTTGCCATTGCAATCCCATATGTATTCTGTTTTATACCTGTGCTAAAACATCATCTTAGCGTGGAAGGAGGTAGCGATTTGTACATTTATCAGTCACTCTCCTCAGCCTCATGGTTTCATTGGAGCCAAAACCATGAACTATTTCATGGTTAGCTTCATTCCCACATTTGAAGAACTGGAGCTCATGGGAGCATGACTCCAGAACCAATTATGAATGATAACATTGCTGAACTTCCTAGTACTATTGGTTGCTTTAGTGATATGCTTTTTCTTCAGGAATGTTTAAATAAGGATAAAAATGCATTTTTAAAAACATGTTGAATATGTTAGCTAAGAAGTTTTAGCATTTAGACCAGGCAGGGATAGCTGAACCTTGTGTCATTAGTTGCTTGACAGGGAGTCTGGTGTTAAAAATACATCTTCAAGGAAAGACCAGGTGCTAAGTATTGCAATGCCAATATATTTTTAAAAGCTCTTAAAAGATTTTTTTTTAGATTTTTAAAGGGACAATATCTTCTTTTGTGATCCATCAAAGTGCTATTTCTTGAAAAACACAGTAAAACCATCCATCCAGTCATTAAAAGAGACATACTAGTTGCACCAATTGCAAAACTGATAGCAAGTCTTGGACCTTGCAATGAGTTGTATATCCAAATAGGAACAAACATACTAAGCTAACTCCTGTTACGGAATATAGGGTGAAAAAGGGAAAAAGAGGTGACACATTTTGGTTATATGCTACTCAAAGCTGATCTTTATTCCCATCACAGAAGGTAAGATCTATAGGACTCTCTTTCCAGTCTTGTATCGATAGATGATGTTACTCAAGTGTGCCATCTTACACTCACTTTGAACTTAATGGGATCTGCTGAAGGAAAACTTACCCTCATTTGCTCCAAGTTGTTCCATTTTTTAAAAATGCTTTATTCTGCATTTATTTTATGGAGTTGCACTGAGCAAATATAATTCAACTCCTTCTCATTGTTTTGCTGATGAGAGATTGTTGTTGAAATGCAAACCATCTTTCTACCATCAGTGAATGGTTAACAGTTTTAAAAAGGGCTTATCTCAGGAATAGCTATAGTCAAAGACACAGGAATTGCTTTACTTAAGATGAAGTAGTTGCCTCATCCACCAGAAGCATGATATAATTAATAGATTGAATTTTTCATCTCTATCACATTCACAGTGAACTTGAAATATAATCTTCCTGCGTTTTGTTTTTTTTCTATTTTGTTGTAGAAGTGATCACTCACTACTAATAAGAGGCAAGCTCTTACCATGTATATTTCTAGTTATTGTGAGTTTATATTTCATTACTTGAGTGTCAAAGCACTTTTAAAAGGTATTCTTATTTTTTAAGAATATCTGCCAGTTTCTTCTCACTCCTGTCCCAGCTGTGGTAAGGATATGTATTAATCCTACCTAGGTATGATTCTGAAGATATCTCCAGAGTTGGAAAGCCATGAGAACATTCAGACATATCATATGTGGCTGTGCTTGGACACCTGAGTGGGAGTGCAGAAAGAGAAAGGATAACCCCCCATGTTGTTTCATCATGTACAGATAGCCACAACTCACACTTATACATATGCTTTTGCCTTTAGCTTGGTAGTCTTTTTCCCCATGCAGCTCCATGTTAATCTGCATCACATATTATGAAAGCTGTTGAAAAGCATATAGGCTGTTACAACAGGAATCTTTCCCCACCTAAGTACCATCTGCTCATAAGTGCTGGAAGTTGAATCCACCAGTTGAACTGCCTGGAGGCAGCAGAAACAAGATGCAGAAACCTGTTCAGAGGGGAATGCTTGATGCTTCTGTTTCTTTCTGGTCTCTTGGTGAAACCTTGTCATTGTCCTGGCCTAAGGAAAACTGGACCCTGCCTACTCCTGTTTGTTTTTTAAAAAAAGTTTGATCTTCTCAGAAGTTGCTAGTATCAGAGCAAATGCCTCAGTATCTGTTACTTCATTTTAAGAAAGAATCTACCCTGCCTGTTTACTGGGGACAGCTTGAAGACATGAAGCGGGTATTTGATAGTGGGCCAGAGATCAATTACACTTTCCCATACCTGTCAAATTCAAACAGAATGACCCTTAATGAGGTCCTAAAGTCTGACATCATAAGCTTACTCCCTTCCCATCCCACCCCATCCCATCCCTTTCCATCCCATCTCTTTCTATCTCTTTCCATCCTATCCCATCCCATCCCATCCTGTCCCATCCCTTCCCTGGTAAAGAGGTTATCAGGTCTCAGATGCTGATACCAGTGCAGCTCCTTGTGCCTGCTGTTTCTTCTGAAGTTAGGTCAAGAAGAAAATGGAGAGTGTTTGCCAACTCCTTTAGTACCTTCTGTGCATATTGGCCCCATACTTTAAGGGGAAAAAAGCAGCTTGGATGTCAACAGCAGAAGAACTTCACTTTGAAGAAGAGAAGAAAGCTATCCCAGCTGGGCCATTCCCTTATGAAAGGAGGCTGCAGAAAAGAGAAGAGGAAGAAAATGAACTTGTTAGTGCAAGAGCCAGGCTTGACTCCATGCCTTGCCATTACCTACCTCATTTCCCTTTATCCAGTCTGCTCAGACAGGGTTAACATTTCTAACAGCAGTTGTTGCAGTGGGAGTAAGTCACTGTAAGACTGCAGCTCATTATCTAGCCTCTGCTTGTGGGAAGAATAAAATCCCTGTATTTCAGAAGGCCATAGTGCTGAGTGTAGTACACTGAGAGGCAATGCTGCGGTGCTCAGAGCTGTGAAGATCGCAGAAGCACCATGCCTGTGCTGCATCTGTGCTAGCTGGCTGTGCTGTGAAGATTTTCTTTCAGTACTTTCAAGGTTTGTTTTGCATTATTTATCATGGTGATCTGGGAGAATGCAAGCCCTTGGGAGCAATGACAGTGTCACGGCAGGACTCACGTCAAGCTACTATTAGGGACAATACACAAGGGACAAGGTATTCTTAGAATGGTGAACCATGGATAAGGAGACTCAGTGTAAGTACAGATAGTGCCCATGAATTTAAAAAAAGCTTTGAGCTTTCACTTCAACCAGGCAGTTTCCTGAGTGTTTATCAGCAGTAGAGTAGCTCTGAAATTTAGAGTAGAGAGGGAGCCTGTTATCCTGCACCTCAAACATGCCAAAGCAGAACATAAAATAGAATATGACCAAGCTATATCGAAAGTTAGATGTAATTGGGATTCTGCAGATAGCACAGACGCCTCATGTAAATCCTTAGGGGTTGCTCCTTTCACAACAGCCTAGAGAGGCTGGCCAGGGGTTTCTCTTCAGGAGCTGCTAAATAGAAGATATCCTCTATGACAGTGGAGCAGAGAAACATTTAGTCCCTATTTTACACCATGGCTCTGAAGTCCAGCATTTTACTCTTCCACTTCACTTGGCCCATGATGTTGCTTTGGGTTTTCTTCTTGCCCACAATCAGAGGAGGCTGTTTATTGCTTCTGTTTCTTTCTGGCCTGTTGGTGAAGTTAGCCCTGCTCTAAGAAGGAGTAAAGCCTGACATTTCTTACTCTCCGGTCACCAGCTTGCAGCGGTCAATCTTTATAAAGCTGTTGGAGCCAAAGAAAACACCAGAATATCTCTTGTTAGTGTAAGAAAGAAGTTGACCCTGACCAGCTGATGGGAAAAGCTTGAAAACATGAAGAAGGTATATATGGTAATGGCACAAAGAGCAGAAAGACTCCCTGGGCTGTTTCTTCCACCTCATTTTTTTGGTGCTAACTTCAAGATTTTGACTGCTTGGAAGTAGTGCTATCACCAGTATGCTAAATTGGAATGCACACCCAAACACATGCATGCATACACAGTTCTTTGGGGCTCAATTACTCAGCCTCCTTCTTGGTGCATTTACTAGTCGTTCTGCTTGCTTTAAACTGCAGCTTTTGCCTAGCAGATGCATGGTGATTGCTTTGCAGCAAGAGAAGTTAGTCCTGCCTGTGCAAAAATATGTGTTTGCAGGTGCCTTCTCAACTGCTTCATTCAGTTGTCTTCTCCTTGTGAGTCCCCATCAGATTTTCCCTGTATCAGTGCACAAGTGTGAAAGGGCTTCTTGACACCCCCTGTGGCAGCTCCAGCTCTGTGGTCTAAAACAAGCAAGGCTGTGGCTCTGCCTGTCCCAGCTTTCCTTCTCAGTGCTGTGAGCTGGGTGTTTACTTTTCTGAGTAAACTGGTGATTCATGTGAATGTGCTCAGCTATGTGGGAAGAGTCACAGAAGAGTAATATGAAAATGAAGTTTTCTCCAAAGAATCTTTTGCAAGGTTTTACTTTGATTTCTTTGGAAATCTTTGATTTCCTTCTCCAAATCACAAACAGAAAGACAGATGCGTTTATTTTAATTTTTTTTCCCCAGCTAAAAATTATAGTTTCATGTATAATTTCAGGTGAAAAGTCCCCTGCCCAGTTAAGAAAATAAAAAATGAGCTCTTAGACTGGCCCCTATTTCGGTACTTCTTTCTTTCACAGGGTCTCTTCCCCAGTGTCTCCATAGTCTTCCTCTCCCCTCCATCTCTCTGCCTCTCCCAAGGTCCCTCACATGCTTTCCATCTGCTTCTTCCCAGCTTTGAAAATTTCACTTCATCTTGTGGTGTTTGCCTTGTTGCAGACCTTTCTCAGTAGCTTCTCTGAGGAAGTTTCTCAGCTTTCTTGAGATATCTCTGGGTCTTTCTCTAGCTTGGGTGTTGATAAACAGAACAAGAAGCTAGGTTGCCTTATGTGATCACATCTTCAAGTCACAAGGCTCGGGGCCTACTGTGGGCAGAGTCATTCAGAGCTACCTTCCCCAGAAAACTCTCATTTATATTTGTGCTTTGCCTGTATCCTCTGCAATACCAGAGCCTACACCTCATGGACAACACCCTACACAATGAACCCCACGAGCATGGGAAGGAGGTGGACAGCAGCACAGGGATAGAGCATTGTTCTGGATATATTACCTATATACATATCTGGAAGAAGCATATACGTGCTAGGAAAGGCTGTATTCCTCTGGGGCTGGCAGTGGCATGCTGCCCGAGTCCTCCACTGGGGAGCCCATGGGGGATGGCCCCATGCTTTCTCCTCAGCATCAGGGAACATCTGCCACTGGCTTCAGCTCCCAGGGGCCGGGGAATGCCATTCATCTTCAGCCAGGGGTGCTGACTGCGAGCGTGCTCAGGTGTGGGAGGGAACCGCAGGGTGGCAATCACACATGTGGCACGCACACACAATCTGCCATCACGTCCTCTTCTGCTCCCACTATTTATGGCCTGGTGAATGGCTCCAGCTTCATGCTCTGAGTTTTGTGAGGCATTATTTGATTTTGCAGAGGGAAGTATATAAATTACTTGCTGAGTTACGCACTTGGTAAGGCCTTCTCTTCTCTTTGAACAGTGTATTTACTTTGGATAGTGTTTCCTTGGGCAGCAGGCACAAGCAAAATAGGGAAGGAAACATGATTCCTGGAAATATTTTAACAGGGTGATTTTAGCAGGGCTCTCACGGAGAAGAGGCTGAGGCATGGGTACTCTGGAAATCCCTTCTGGGCCTGTGACAGGGGTTGCTGAGCCTTAGGGTGGGAGGACAGGGAGTGCAGGAACCTCTGGAAGGGCTGGGTTGTGATGGCTTTGTGGTGGGAGCAAGACAGCTTGAGCTGAGGACAAAGTCAGGCTTAGCTGCTGGTACCACATGTGTTCCTGCAGTGAAGCAAGTTCAGGTGCACTCCATTTTCCTCTTCCTCCAGCTGAAGGTGAGCGCTTCTTGCACCACCATATTTCTACGCCAGAAGGAGCAGCCCAGTTTGGTGAGCAGCCCAGTCTTCCCAGCAGCAGGATGTGCTTAGGCTCAAGCCATAAGAAATTTTCTTTTTTAAAGTTACATAATGATCAGCGTGAGCCAATACTCTTAAATTACAATAGCTCTTCTGTTATCAATAACACAGGAAAACTGTGTCAGAAGAGTTAAATGATACATGTGAGGCCTATCTCTGGTGCCTCATGCTGGGCTTGCACCCACATGCGTCTCTTCCTGGGCATTTTGGAAATAAAAGGGGAAACTGGGAGACAGAGCCCTTGCAAAATCACCTAACCACTGCCATGCAGTCAGAGGGCCACTGAGCATAATGAAGGTCCTATATGGTGTCTGGATCTTGCATTTATGCATTTTAACTTCACAATAATATTTTGGAGAGGTGCATTGCTAATGTCTCAAAGAAGCCAAGAAAATGCATGGCTTGCCACATCACAGGCCCAGTGCTTTGCTCGAAGTAGCAGATTGTATTTTTCCTAACATAAAGCTCTATTTTTTGGTGGTGGTGGAATTTTAAAGAGCGTGTAATATTGTGCCATTTATATGGGTCATCAGACAAGTGCTGCACTCCGGCTGAAGAGGCACCCCTGTGCCTGGAGTAATGCAGCCCTTGCTGCCAGTTACTGTTGGCAATCCTGCCAGTGCATTTCACTTTTGTAAGCCCTATTGTAAACATAATATAATAAATGGGGAGGCAGCAGGGAAATCAGAGGAGTGCTGGGTAGGAGAGAGATGAAGGACCGAAATGCTCAGTGAGACACACGGATAGAAGCTCCGCTCGCTCAGCTTCTGCGTGCCACCATCCCCTGTCCCACACAAACACAACCTTTAGCACTTGAAAAAGCGATAAAAAAATCGATACAAACCTAGTGAATTTTATCAATTGCTCATTGATAGAGTCAGACAGGTAATTATTATATAGGCTTAGTTGTGCCTATCCAGAATGAATGGCGTGCAACTAACGAACCCTGCGGGTGGTGGAAGAGCCCTGTCTGCCCCTGCTTGTGGGGGAGAAGAGGGGATGGAGGGGTGCAGGGGTACAGGGGTGCAGGGCTGCCGGGCACCCCGGGAGCCCAGTCCTCTTCCCAGGGACTTTCCCAGCAGATGTCACTGTTCACCCACCAAATAAAACCACTCCCAGGCAGTAAAGGGCCC
Organism: Scopus umbretta; assembly: GCA_013400535.1. NCBI lineage: Eukaryota > Metazoa > Chordata > Aves > Pelecaniformes > Scopidae > Scopus > Scopus umbretta. The sequence goes on along the minus strand of VZTL01055157.1, from coordinate 85,814 downwards.
TTGGAAAAAGCCACCGCAGACTATTACTTAAAAATGAAATACGCTGCCTCAGAAGAAGATTTCCATTTGGGAATAAGAGTGAGAGCGGTTTATTTTTATAAAGGTGGCAGGGGAAGGAAATTTGCTGTAAACCTAGAGGAGAGCGTTACTGCGGGAGCTGGGCCTGCANAGAAAAGTCGGCAATTGTATAGTTGTACATTTCATCCTTGGTAATTTTGCATTTTAAAACAAGTGAGAAAGCACATAACGAAGAGAAAAGTAACCATCTTACTGCTGGGATATCATCAGCACGTAACATGCTGACACTGGTAGGGGCACACAGCGCAGAGCAGGAAAGGGCAAAGTTGCACGCTACCGTGCTTATCTCAGGCCCCGGCTTGCAGAGCACTCCTGACGTTACAAAATGCCTTGAAGAAGGGCTTCTCTACCTGAAAACCTGTTCATTTTTTTCCATTCCAAAATCCTGGCTTCTCCTGCCAGCCTAACCTTGCTTGTCTGCTCACCCCACTGACATACTTGTGCTTTTATAGCAACAGCTGACTCCAGCCAAGAAGTTTAGACTGTTTCCCTCTTTGTCCTATAGGAAATCTGTTGCCAAATCCCCCCTCTCAATCTGATTAAGTTTCCAGACTGAATTATTTGTAGGCATTCAACCTTGTGCCAGCATTGTCTTTTGGGGCGAGGAGCTCCTCTGCCCTCCGGCAGGCGTGTCTGGGAAAGCAATGGCATCCTCCCTCTGCCTTTCCTCGGTGGGATAAACAACCTGGGCTCTCTGGGTCTCCGCTTGTTGGGCTGGCTCCCCATCGCTGGCCCTCCTGGCAGCCTTGCATGGGATCTGGGCTCTTCATGTTCCTCCTTGTGAAGAGAGGTGAGCAGATGTGGATTGCTCTGCTGGATGAAGCTCACCGGTGCCCTGTGCCCTGTACATTAGTTTTACCAAGCATTTTTTAATTCCTCAGAAGTTCATGATGGGAAAGTTTGAGCTGTTGCTGATGTCCAAAAACAAGTGTCTGTATTCAGACTGAAGGCCATTGCTAAGACACTCCCCAAGATTGCCCCAAACCTGATCTCCTTAAGGAACCTCACTGGTGATTTCTTCTTAGCCCGAGAGCTCTCCTTATGGAGTCACTTCAGTCTCCTGTCCAAATCATGCTTCATCTACTCAGCATGTCCTGACAGTAAGCTTGATTCCTGATATTATTAAACAGAAATGAGGGATGACTCTGTGTGGAAGATGAGATGTGCAAAACATACCATGGTGGGGTGAACCCATTGCTATTTTTTCTATTGTTCATGAAGTCTCAGTATAAAAACAATTGGTTTAAGCAAAAAAGTCATCAGGTATCCAAATGCTGTAGAGCCCGTGTTCACCCATGGAGCTGGGTTCCTGCCACGGGATCTGACCTTCCCTCTCACTCACATGGTGCTTCCATTAACTTCAGCAGGAACAGGAAGAGTTTGTTAGAGAAAATATTTGAGGCAGATCATTTTGGGGCCGGGGAGGAGATGCCCGTGAGATACTGCTGAAGGGGATGGAGCCAAAGTGGGGTGGGAGGCTGGGGCTGTGTCCCTGCAAAGTGGCAGCAGGAGGACCAGGGCAATGCCCTGGGTGGGCTTGGGGTCCAGGCTTGCTCTCCCGCACGTGCCTTTCTGGATAGTGGGACCACTGCCAATGTCAGCCTTGTGCGGGACTGAAGAGCCTGAGTCAGGGTACCCATCAGCAGCCTGGGTGAGCCACCTCAAGGGTCTCGGATATTTTCTTAAGGCTCTAGAGAGATAAGGCACTCCCTCATCGCCTGAGTCTTTCCCTGTCTGAAATCAGATTGCCACACTTGCCGGCTCTCAGCTCAGCTGAAAGCCATTATAAATTGCCCCTCATCAAATGCGAAATGCTTGTCTGACAGAGCTAGAGAAGACATATTCTGTTCCCTGGATTTTGCTGTGACTAAAATACACTGCAGCAAATAGATCAGCCCCTGGAGAGCACCTTGTTTGGGAGCGGAATTTATCAGTGTCGGGAAGGTAAATTAGGCACGATGCAGACCTGGAGTGAGAGGGGAAGCTCAGCATCTGCACATCACACTGGTGCAGTATGTGCTCCTCTGGCAGTCCCGGGAAGAGTTCGACTCCTCAAAGAGGCTGGACTGTGATTTGCTATCGGGTGCTGCGGCCCCAGTGTCACCCAAAATAGACCATTGCAAACATGGGCATTAGCAATATTGTCAGATCAAGCCTAAATAGCATCAGACCAAAGGCATAGTATGGGCTTCAGCTCCAAAGTTTAGCAATTTGTAGTTAGATGTGTACATGTGGACACCTGGTTGTGAACCAGGTGTCTAAACCCTCTTCTACTCAGTGGAGATCAAGGGCTTCATTCAGGCCCATCAGCACTTAATATCTGAGATACCTTCACTGGTAGATATGGCACGGGACCAGTGGGAGACCTGGGTCCTTCTGGAGTGGCAGCTGAAGACATCGCAAATGGCTCTGGTTGGCAGTGGCACTAACCCCACCCTAACTTACATTTAGGCACCTGGATAGAGGAATCTCACCCACAGCGTAAGCAAAATACAGTGAAATGAGGCCACTACTGCACCTTAAAAAGACCATGTCTGGATGCCTACTTGATTAAAGCAAGCGGAGGTGGGTCGAACTGTTCTGGAGTGCTGCAGGCTCTACTAGGGGGTTAGGCTGGAAGCAGTCTGTCGGTGCATGCCTGGGGCTCCTGTGCATCCTCATGCCTTTTCCTCAAAATGTGACAAGGGAAAGGTTTTGGGACTAAGAAATTGGTGTAAAAAAATGTGGCTAAGCTGTTATGGATGGAAAGCTTGTGCTTTGCTAAACTATACTATTTCATGAAAAATGCTGCCTCCTCACAGAGAAATGCAGACTTTTCTTGTCAAAAGGCAGGTTCTAGAAAATGACCATACGGCCAGGGTGCAAGAACTTTTCACACAGGGTGCTGGGTTGTCTTATAGAATGGATTGTCTTAGCTGGCTGCTTATACCATAGCAGAAGCAGAAACAAGAGGTGCCTGGATCAGTGCTGTCATGAAACACAGCAAGACTTCTGGAGGACAAAGCCAAGCTTTCAGAGGAAATCTCACGGTGTCTGGAAGTCAAACATTCCCATGGAAATACCCATAGCCCCTTTTCATTTCTATACATTTTGAATGAAAAGAGTGTGTTTTCTGGGCAGCCTTAGCGAGGACCATCCTAGGGAAGGTGAGGACTCCAGCTCAGCGGTGTTCAGCAAAGGGCAGAAGGCAGGAGCGATGGTATGTTTCAGATGGCAGTGGTCATTGACGTCTGACCTGGAGTTACAGGGGAGGCTTACGAACACTGGGTGGAGGGGGAAGCCCAGAGATTGGCCTTGCAGGGGAGGCAAGACAGCGTCATTTAATGGGTGGGTCTGAGCAGAGCTAAAATGAACTTATTGGGGTGGGGGAGAAACGGCCTTTGAGAGGCTTGAGAAAGTGAATGATAGGGTTCATGAAGCAGCTTTCTGCAAGAATACACACAATGTTTTTTTAAAGCTATAGGTGTGAAAGAGACTGAGATAACCAAGGCAAAGCTACCAAATGAAAAAAAAAATGGCTGAACTCTTCTTGCCATTCCTCTTTGGATCATTAGTAAGATTTCTTTCCTTTTCTTTACTACCTGTCTTGATGAAATATCTGCGAAATACAGCTGGGACTACTACCACCTCACTCCTGTGGAAATTGCCCAGCGTGTTCAGAAGTTGCTAAGAAAAAATGGATGTGCAGGCAGACCATTTGATCGTGTTAGGCTTGGTTCCTTCAGCGCACAGGCTAGTAGCAAACCTGTAACATTCAAGTGAGTAGGTGGCCTCCGCTGCATCTTCCACTGGAGTACGTTCTGCCTTGTGGATGCCGAGAAGTCAAACCAGATCACAGTCTCTTGAGGTGATAGTTTAAAAGTCTTTGTTACAAAGGGTGTAGGGAGGCAGAGAAAAGTCATACATTGTTCAGAGGCAGATTGAGGGAATTAATATCCCTTGCTCTCGTGCTGTCTGCTGCATCACCATATGAAAAATATTTTGGGGTGTGACACTCAGTTTTACAAACGTGAACCCATAAGTAGACCAAAATAATCAGATATAGAAGCTTACCTAAAATACTTCAAAGTGCACAGTGTTGCTACTAAAAATGTGCTTTTTAAAGTTTTCATAGTAGTGACACAAGTCTTGCCCAGCATTTAACACCTGCAGATAGTAACAGCTGCATAATCTCAGTAATTATGCAAACAACATTCTAACGAAGCAAAGTCAATTTAACTTTCCCCAGTCCTTTCCCCCAGCTAGAAACTTGGTGCTAATAAAAAGGCCTATCTATGTTTATTATAAAAAGGAGAAATGTTGGCAACACCATTTAAACCAAATGAAGACAATAGCACTGAAGGTGCAGCTCCACTGACTTAATGGCGTTATACCTTTCCTTGGTGCTACTAAAGGACTGTGTGGTAAAAATCTGGGCCGACTTACTAAAAATGTAGGATCTATTAGTTTTTTCCATCCAGGGGAACCCACACTCACACAGTTCTTCACCACTCCACATGAAGAATTTGATTTCGAACCACAAAGGCTGGCTAATTCAGGGCTTGGTGGTAGAAAAAGCAGGGATTTGATCCCATCAAAACTGCAGTAACATGGAATTTGCTTGGAATTCACCTCCTTCCACAGACAAGGGCAAACCGTACCTTTCACTGTAGGCTCTGTAGTGTAATATATGTATCAAGATACACATATGTCTCAGATAAGAAGTTTTAAAGCAGAAAACCTAGACTTAGTCTAATGCTTACGGGACTACTGAACCAAAAGACTAAGCTGTTCAGGGTAACTCTTCTTCCAGCAAATGCTTTCTGATGTTCCTGCTAGTGACGAACATCTTTCTTAACATAGGAAGCATCAGACTTGAGAACAAACTGTAAGATAGAAAAGCTTAATATTTCAAATTAGTTTCCAAACTTCTTAAACAGTCTATATCATAATGATATTCATGAAATGACATCTCTAGCTTGGATAATCTCCAGCAGAACTCAGTGAACTTTAAGAAACTGGAAATTCAGTTGTGCATGGTCCAAACCAGAGAAAGCTGTCCTGCTCTCGTTAAAGGGTAAAATGACTGTCTGTCTTGATAGGTTTTGATGGCGCACCTACTGTAACCACACCTGCCTTGGCCACGTGTGCAGACTGAGCAATGGTAGGAGGACGTTGTCCTGTGTCTTCTTCTCCCAACAGTCCCATGCCCTGGGATGAGCTGTGTCAGAGAGGGGCTGCAGAGCAGTGTCGCCCCAGCATTTAACGCTGGTAACAGAAAAGAAAGGGAGGTTCCAGATGGTCACCTTTAGGCAACTTGACCCTGTACTGTTACATCCCAATTTACCACACATGTGAAAAACACTGCTTATTCTGAGGATTAAGCATGCTGGGTCAAACGTGCATTTATGGCTACAAGGGGAAATTCTAGATTAGCTAATTCTCACCCTGCATGTCCAAAAATCATATGGGCACTACTCACCAATAGTGGCAATTTGCAGCTTCTTATTGTTTCTGTTTACAGCTCAAGCTCAGTTCTTTCCAACCAGCATGTTCCCAGCTTTGTTTTCATTGGCTTTGTTTTCATTGTTCACATAAGTGTAAGATTACTCCGTTGCTTAGGACAGACTCTAAGCCCTCTGAATATGTCCATTTGATCCCATTCCTCCAAACCTCTTTGTGCTTTGTCCTCCACATTCTTTCACAATTAAGCAGAGTGGATGTTGATACACACTGTGGGCCAGATTCTGTCATTTTTCTCAGTTGGAGGTAGTTATAATTCAAGTTTTGGTGACAGAGTGAGTGTTGCCTTAGAAATGCAGGGTCACACTATGGACTTCCAGTATTTGTTGTTCCCCGTTTAGAGCTCTTACCAGTAAAAAAAAATCACTCATAGGTCCTTGTTGTCAAACACCCCCTAAACCTATGTGATGATATTTTCATTTACTTTTTATTTACTACTTATAAGTGCTACCTTCTGTGATTTATGTCTTGCAGTGTTCACCAGCAGCCTTTAAATATATCATAGCAAAGATTTATCAACATTTTCAACAATTCCCTATTGGAAGCAATGTTTTGTGTGAAAAATTAGGAATTACACCAATCTCTGTCATATCAGGCAACAGCCTCTCACTAATAAATTTTGCACCCAGACATATTTACCATTTCTTTAGTTTGTAAGTGATTATCATGCTCCTTAATGGAGCAGTGTTAATAATAATAATAAAAAAGAAAAATCGACATAAATAGCTTTCTAGAATATGACTAAATAGGACTGAATACTTTGTTACAGTATCCAGAACTTTGTCATCTATTACCAGGCAATGAATGGACATTTATTCAGCTTTGAGAGGGCTACAAAAGGTAAATGAGTAAGAAGACTTTTAATGATTAGGTTCCAGCGTGCAAATGTCATAGCAATGTAGCGTGCCCTCAGTGCAGTGCCCTCAATTTGAGCTGCTGTTTTTTCCTGTCCCTCCACATGTAATTTCTTTGCTCATTGCAGAGCCCAGTATTAGCCAAGTTCAAAGGAGAGTAGCTATAATTTAAGACTCTTATGCTTTCATTTGTTAGTCATCAAGATGAAATTAAGCACAAGAAAAAAATCACTCAGAGGACTGGCTCCGACTTGGCACGCTTTAAAATTAGCCTCTGGAGTGAGACAGACTCCATGGGCAGCGCTGCTGCCCTGCTAGACCATTCTGTCATCAATGGAGAGTGATGGGAAACCCAAAGGGGAAATCAGCCAACGTTAAGGTTCAGAAGTGCCTCTCTGGTGGCTACAGTGGGACCTGGGCATGCCGTGTTTCCTGCATGACTGTGCTAAGTGAGGTGAAACCATGCCTTGCTTGCCGTGGTTTTCAGGCCCATTCCCTGTTCAGCCTTTTTTCCTCATTGTTGGTATTCCACCTGACTTCAGCTAGGCTTTGCTGTTTAGAAAATGGGTCCAGTCTTTGCTAAATTTATACTAATACCAAAGTCCTCAGCGCTTACTACGTCTGAGAGGAGAATATTTTTCCCTGTTTCCAGGGATAGGTGCTGGATTTTGTTCCATCTGTGGCTTCCCAGTGCAAAATCACATCTGAGCACATAGAGCAGAGGTAGGGCTCCTGAGATCTTGGCTGGCAAGGTGGCTACAGCCAAAGCACAGCATTTGATTGCCTTTACAACTCATCCAGCTCTGCAGGTATTCATGTTTCCAGAGCACAAAAATGAATCAGTGATGGTCTGTAGGGCTTAAGCCATTCAGTATAATTTCTCCAACTGGACACACTTTCCAAACTGAAGGTATCATCAGCTTATAATTGTTTCCGCATAAAGAAGTGACAGGCAAAACAATCCACCTGTATTTCTGAGGGTACTACGTGAGCCAGGAAGAACCATTATCCCACAGACTAATAAAAGATCTTTTCCAACTTCTGTGTGTCCGTGACAGAGGATGTGTAAATCTCAGCTACGGAGCTTGCTCTTCTTTATTGCCTAAATTGCAAGGGAATTAATTGGTGCTGGAAGAGTAGCCACCTATGAAGTTGGATTAGTTGTAGGAGTATGGTTGTCTGTAGTAGGCTTGTTTATAGAACAGGCAGGTTTGTTTTTTTTTTTTTTTTTTATTTGGTTTTTCCTTTTCTCTTGTAAAATAGCCAGTTAGATTCTTTCAACTCTTACTTACTGGGTCAGGCTGGGATGAAGTTATTTTTCTTCACACCAGCCTGTATAGTGTTGGGGTTTGCATTTGTGGCTAAAACAGTACTGGTAAGACACCAGTGTTTTGGCTACTGCTGACTGCACAGCATCAAGGCTGTCTCTCCAACCCTCTTACCCAAAAAAGGCTAGTAGGCTGGCAGTGGGCAAAAGGCTGGGAGAAACAGCTGACCAAAGGGTATTCCATATCATATGACATTGTACTCAGCAATTGGGTGTTTGAGATTTTAACCACTATATTGCCAGTGAAGTATTGAAAGGTTAAGTCTTAGTGTAAACTACGCTGGGCCTCAATAGGGACCATGATGACAGCGAGAGTAAGATTGGCCTTAAAAAGGATAGGGAAGAGAAAGCAAAAATTAAGGAAAATGCTGCTTGTGATTAAAAACAAGAGGGAATCAATTCAGAAGAACTGTTTCTCCTTTAAACTGATGTTAGTTGCTCTCCGTCTGTGCCAGATCCTCAGCTGAAGCTGCACAGCTCGAGGGCTGTTGGCTTGCCCAGCTGCCCATGCCAGCATTTGGACAGCTGGTAGGTGTCACTGTGTCAGCACTATCCTCAACCAAAATATATACTCCTTCCACAGGAACCAGAAAGCAGAGGAGAGCCTCCAGGAGAAGGTTGGGGGAGCAGAGCTTTGAGCTAGGGTTTTTAATGACATGGTCTATGAATAGCCTGAGAAACAAGATCATTAAACCTATCCTTGTAGGGATTTGCTGTTACATTTTTTTCCTTTCTTAGTTTTCACAGAACCTCAGTGACTCACCTGAAAATTTTCCTCCTCCAACAGCACTCGTGTTTGACATCAGAAAGCTGGTCTTTTCCTTGTGCCTTTCCAGAAGGCCAGAGGTAGCTGGAATTGGGTAGGTGAACCTGTACCCGTCAGATTTTCCCGTTGGGTATCTCAGATGTTAGGACAAGGAACACTCAATAATGCTTAACATGCTAATAGATGCCATTCTTTTATGTTACTTGTACAGACAGCAAGCTTATTCATTGATCAGATTAATAAGGCTATTTAGGCATCTACAGATACCACAAGGTGCCTTTTGGGATTTATCAAAATTCCTGAACAGGATGAGATCACAGGTGCCCTGCATCCAGACCATCACTGCAAGGGGCTGTACTGCAGGAGCTGGTCCTGCAGGAGGGTCTGGCTCCAGGGGAGCCAGAGGTGCTGGCAACCATTGCTACTTGGCCAAGAGCAGCGCCCGGGTGGGAAGTGAAGTTGTTCAGCATTGCAGGCAAAAGCCACAGGTCCAGGCACTTGGCTCAGCTGAAGACAGCGCTGGCTGGTGGCTGTGCCCTCACAGCAGGGACTTGAGCTTCACTATGTCCTTATTTGAGTGCTGTAAGGATGGGGGTCCTGCCTGCCTCAAACAAACACCGTAAACCTAGTCTGGCTCTGCAGCCTAGGGCAAAAGATTCAGTTTAAGGCAAGGGTCTTCTGCTCCCATTATTTTTATGAATTTTATGCATTTTAAGCAATGACTGCAAAAAAAAAAAAAAAAAGTACATGTAGTTATGGAGCAGAGATATATATGCATAGTTCTAGAGCAGGCTTACGACTTTCATGTCCAAGACAAGTGTCTCACCACTAGGACACAAAGTCAAACCCTCTCCTGTCCTCTCTCTTCCTGACGAATCTTTGCTAGGCAGACAGAGGGTGTGGAGAGGAGACCCGTCCTCGGCATGCCTGCCCCACAGGGAAGCTTCCAGGGGGATTAGGAGGTCAGAGTTGGGCTGGTTTTCCAAAGGAGGGAAAAAAAACTGGGACCCTTAGGGGGCTGCTAATGTAACTAAAATAAATTAGCAATATTTGTACACCTTTTAAAGTTATCTAAGTTTTGCATTCACTTGGTTAGCCAGAAAAACTGCTTCAAGTGTAAAAACTATGGACATAAAAAGAAAAAAAGGAAATTGGAACAAATTCTATGATTCTGTGAAGCTAAAGTATAATCTTAATTTTAACAGAATTCAACCAATGAGAAGAAGCCATATAAAAGTATAAAGCTGCAGAAGTTATAGGTCTGGTTAGATATTCATATACTTTCACCTTCACTAAGCTGACCTCGGATGGCACATTCTAGCTGCTACCTCAAAAGTACTACCTTTGGAGTTGTATTTTTTCCTCCATGAAAGTACCAGTTTTCAGTGGGTTTTCTTCTGCCATTTTAATGACAGAAATCTGTGCTGTCAGCACTTGCCTTTATCTTCTTTTGTGTGTTTTTCTTCCTCATTATATGCTGAATATCCATGTTTTTTAATTTCTTATAATTGTACATAAATATATTGCCCTGGTAACTGTTCCAATACTTCAATGCTTCATTAATTTAACATACACGAGATTCTGTAATTTTCAGCCTTTTAAAACTAGGAAAAAGATGTGTTTTGATCCTGGGGTTTATTAATCACATAGTCCTGTGATTTCTACAGAAAATTTCCTGTGTATCAGATGATACATGAAGTATCACGTATGTAGAAGGTGTGATTTACAGTAACTCAGTTACTTCCATAGTCATAGTGATATACTGTCAGACTTAGTGGTAAACCTGCCTTCTGCAGCCTGTAAAGCCTAAAAGCCCAGGTGCATATCTTGCTTGCTTAAGCTAGGAAAAAAGAACTTCTATGTTGACTGTAATTTCTTATTTTGACTGAGATTTTCATAATTTCCTTTGGACTCTGTAGTTCTACCCATCATGGTGTCTGATGAACCTGACTCTGCTAAACCGCAGAGGTTACACTCCTGCAAAGCAGTGTGGCCTCGGCAAAAGCTCAGTAGTGAAGGCTGGGAGAACTGGATGTTTCAGAAACAAAATGGAATTTTACTGCGTATGCTAAAAATAATGTAAGTGCATTGCCTGGGACAAGGACTCTCAGATAAGCTGAAGCAGCAAAGCAGAAATCTTCATTTGGTGATCAGAGATGTGAAAGTGTTTGCAGTGAAAATTCTGGCTAGAGTAGTTGCTGGTCATGATTTCTCTGGCCCCAGAGCTCCCTGATGCTTTTCTGAAGTTTCAGGGTCTTACACTGAGCTTCCCACAGGCAGAGAATCCCACAGGATGGACTTAAGCCTTCAGGTGTAATTCCTCACCTTATGTGGACTTGCTCTCTATTTCTCAGCATCCCCTTCTCATCACAGACTTTCATTTTGGCCCCTCAGATTATCCCAGCTTTCAACTCAAAAGACCTCAGGATCATTTTTCCAGCAGGGCAGGGCCAACGTATGTCAACCCAACTCAGTGCTGGTTCCCTCTGATAGAGCGAATTACTTCTGTTCATGTTATATACTATTTGGCCCTGGGTTTTCCTTGGGCCACAGGAGGTATTCCTGTGGCTGTGTTTGTGTGGGTGTTGTGTGTCCCCCCCTCCCGCATCCCCAACTTCCCCTTAGAGTGTCTGGGGAAGCAGAGGCCATGCTGAAGCCTTCCACATTGATGCTTTTAAAGCGTGAAACTGGTGCCTGTGCCTCAGGCTCTGGGGAGCGGCACAAAAGTTTGGGGCCACAAAGGCAGCTGGGGTATTGAAGTAGTGCAAGAGGGCTGCGTGGGCTGGAGAGAGACAAACCTGGGTTTGTCTTGTCCTTTCTGTCTTTTTTCAGTCTGAGGTGCAGTATCCCTTGTGAGGTTACCATGGCTTTGTTTCAGGAGAAAATAACCAATTGACTCCAAAGGAAACCCTGGGAGCAAAATAACATTTGTGCCTTTGCCTCCTTCTCTGACACTGGTGGAACAAACTTATACATAATGATTTGATGGGCTGATACTCACGGGGTTTCATGTAGCTGACCATCAAGAAACTGAATCTTTAACTCCCGTGAGCTGTGAACTGGACACCAAATTACCAGTATGGAAACTGTAATAATTGTAAATGCAGTAGGGTGAGAGCTACAGTAACAGGTTAGACCCAGTGCTCTGTGCATGCTCTTGCAAGTGACCAGTAGCCGATGCCGAGGACAGATGTAGAGGATATATGTGGTATTACCTGGCATGCTTTTCCAGCTTCACTTTGTCTGTGGTTGAGGGATTTTCCTCAGTAAGTAGTTGTATCATGTTTTAATAGCCTTTAGTGGAGTTTCATGAATTGATCTAATCCCTTTTTGAAATGATTGCTATTTCTGCACTTCGCATTATCCTGTGTCATGGAGTTCAGTGATATAATTATGTGCCGGGTGACAAAGTTCTTCCTATTCTTTGTTTTAAACCTGCTGCCAGACCATGTCACTCTTCCCAGATAAATAGCAAGTAGGGAACAGACTTTCCCTACTCACTTTAGCAACAGCACATTGGTTGCGGAGCCCTGTGTTATATACCCCTTCAATCATATTGCTTCCAAAGTGAACTCTTAGTCTGTTTAGTCATTTCCTCATATGGAAGTCATACCATCCTGCTGTTCCCCCGGCGCTGTTTCCAGTTGCATTATATTCCTTTTGAGATGGCATGACCGGACTGGTGCTCAATATTCAATGAATGTATGCTCTGGGGATTTATACAATGGCATAATAGTATTTTCTGTTTTTTTTTCCTCTATTCTTTTGCAAGTAATTCCCCAAACACCTTTTTAAACTGTTGTTAAGCTCAGAGTTACTTCCAGAGAAGTAACACCCGGTTGCAAAATTTCTTTCTTGCCTGGTTATACCTTCTTTAGACTCCATCAGATATAGCTTAAGGTTATGTTTTCTCCCCATGTGCATTACTTTACAGTTACTGACACTAAAATTTGCCTGCCATTATCTTCATGTTGTGTAATCCCCCTGCAGCTCTGCGCCATCAGTTTGACTTCAGCTTTTCCTTGCAGTCAGGTCTGGCTGCTCTGAATCACTCTGCACCCTCTGTGAACTTTGCTGCTTCAATTACCCCCCTTCCCCTTTCCAGGTCATACACAAATATGCTATTTAATACAGGTCTCAAATCCTTGCTGGATCCTGCTGGGAAATTCACTTCACTGTGAGCTTGGACATATCTATGTCCTTTGTGTTGTATCTTCTCACTAGTTACTAATTCAGAAGAGTGTATTTCCACATATATCCTGACAACTCAGGTGCTTAACAGTCTTTGGTGAGGAGCTTTTTCAAAGTGTTTTGAAAATCTAAACCTGTACACCTCCAAGACACTATCCCTTTGCTTGCATACTAATGTCTCATTTCTTTGGTTTGAACTGAATATTTCTCATCTTATGTGAGCTCTAGAAGGATTCCTGCGTGCCTGTGTAGGGTTTCAGGGCTGTTATTCATGTGTAAGTGTCAGACGAGATCACTGACAATGAGTAACTACAGCTATATATGTCTATTTAGTGAACAATTTTAAGTTAATCCACATGAATCAGGTTGGCTTTGAATTTAGCTAATTGCATCAACGTGGTTTATTTGGCCAAAGGAAGAGACAGAGCTCCTACTTCCCCTTCGCTGTCTGATAATATGTGTTTTTAACAGGGAGGTAGCTTCTTGATGAAGAAAGGAAAGGATATTTCCATGCCCTCCTGTGTCATAATACCACGGAACCATTCACTTAGTGACAAAGGCTGCACCCGAAGCAGTGGTACCTGGACCTTGACTCTCTGTGTGCTGGTTTTGGCTGGGATACAGGTAACTGTCTTCATAGCAGCTAGTATGGGGCTATGTTTTGGATTTGTCCTGAAAACAGCATTGATAATACAGGGATGTTTTTGTAATTGCTGAGCAGTGCTAATGCAAAGTCGAGGTCATTTCTGCTTCTCACCCCACCCCACCAGCGAGCAGGCTGCGGGTGTACAAGAAGTTGGGAGGGGACACAGCTGGGACAGCTGACCCCAACTGACCAAAGGGATATCCCATACTATATGGCATCATGCTCAGCGCATAAAGCTGGGGGAAGAAGAAAGAAGGGGGGAACATTTGGAGTGATGGCGCTTTGTCTTCCCAAGTAACCATTAGGCGTGATGGAGCCCTGCTTTCCTGGAGATGGCTGAACACCTGCCCCCCAATGGGAAGTAGTGAATGAATTCCTTGTTTTGCTTTGCTTGTGTGCATGGCTTTTGCTTTCCTTATTAAACTGTCTTTATCTCAACCCACAAGTTTTCTCACTTTTACTCTTCCGATTCTCTCCCCCATCCCACCGGGGGCGAGCGAGAGAGTGGCTGAGTAGGGCTTAGTTGCTGTCTGGCATAAAACCATGAAAATCTGTCAAAACAGAGAAATAAGCACCTCCAGCCCATGCCATAGATGCCCTTATGAGCAGACAAGACACAGACCTTTCACTTAATAAAAGGGCAGGTTGCAGACTTTGGCAAACCTTGTAACAAAAGGCAATTATATAAAGATTTCAGTTTCATCTTTGTCATGCATGCATAAAGCAATTTAGAGTCCATATTAAGGACTATATTTTCGTGTTTATGTGTCAGAATAATATTTTCTTTGGAAATACCTCTGTGCCACACCTTTAAAACTTGGTCTGCCAAGAGCCAGACAGGAAGGCAATTGAAGATGACTGCTATTACAAAGACTTCTCATTTGTTCATTGCTTACTTGTTTTTCCTATGATGCAAAAATACTATTCACTGAGAAGTAAATGCTGTAATTTTATTTAAGGACAGTATGTACAAATCTTAGATGGATGTGTGTTGAAGTAAATCCTAAATGCAGATGATAAACCAACCATTCCCAGTTGTGTCTCTGAAGTACCATGTTTAAACTTACATGATACTCATGTAATCGAGCTAGTTATGAATATAGGAAGACCGACTAAATACCATGCATAAGAGTGTTTCTTCAGGATGTTGTAGCAAACAAGCAGCCTGAATGTGACATTTAACTTTGGCTGTTGAAAAGTTTGTAGAACCACCTATGTAGAAGAAAAGGAAAGGAAAAAAGTGACTTTTTCATCTCCTTACTGGACATGGAGCACCAAGGGCTGTCTAATGCCCAGGCATAGGCAACAAGGAGGGAGGTTTCATAGGTGAGAAGCAAGGAAGCTTTGAATATCCCGGATAGAGCTGGCATGGAGGAATGGTCTGAGTGCTCCCCTATGCCACTCTGTTCGCTGCCTCGCAGGGAGAGGGCAGGTGGGAGGATTGAGGAAAAGATGCAAGAGGAGGCAGAAACAATCTTAAAAGAAAAAAGAACTCGATTATTTGGGAGGCAATTACTGTTTAACCTAGAACAAAAAAGGAAATGGTAGCTGCTGTGGAGGAGGATCTTTATTGTTAAATATGGCCTTGTTAAGGTAATTTATTTTATATTTTTATAACATTGTTCCATGATTGCAAATCAGTGTTTTAAAGTAAACATTTCATTCTTAAATCCTGCCTTGTGTTAGACCTGACTCGGAGCGACTTGGCAGGCAGCAGGGCACTCCTCTGGGTGTCTGGCACAGGCTCCTGACTGGGAGCCCTGGCTAAGCAAACAGGTCCCTGCAGCATTGCTTCAAATCAAGGGTTGCTCCTACTGCCATTGAAGTAGCATGGCTCCAGTTTAGAAGTTGGAATCACAGTGGGCTAGAAAAGATGTGTTTTACAAGGGAAAAATAGCAAGTTCTTTAGTAAAGAGGAAGATGCTTTAGCTTTGAAGGTCTACAGGGAGTTAGCAGCGTCCCAGCAGACTCTTGTGGACTTCAAAAACTGTCTCAAGATTGTGATCTGGTCAAAAGCCCTTCGGAGGACTCTTTTCACTGATTCCCTAGGATATTTAGAAACAGAATCCCCTGTGCCAGACCTCTGAGTCTCATGTACCCTCTCCTTCTCTCAAGAATTTTAGAAATAGATGACATGGAGAAACTCACTCTTTGTATTAGTTCATTATTACATGTATTTTGTGCCACAGGATTTGCCTATATGTAGTCATTAATTGCCAGTTGAGTCTTACAAATATTAGTCTGGGACACATTCAGCTCACGGTGCAATTTTGAACTTATTGCCAGCTGCAAAATGCACCGCTCCCACTGATACAGTCAACCTCCACCTGTACTTGCACCTATGGTTCTTGCTGTTCTTCATGTTTAGAGATGATTTTTATCACTGGGATATGTTTATATTTCAAAGCATTTGAAGAGATTGGTTTCATGGAGATTAGCATTATTATTAGAATGATGCTTATTTTACTAATCTCTATTATGCAACTGTTCAGTCTTGATTATTAATAATCATTTCCTTTTGATAGAAACACTTCCACAGCAACCAATTATAGTGCTTTGTGCAAACACAGGATTATGAATTCCAGTGGGGAATAAACAACAAGAGCAGTGGAATTTTAAAAACAAAGAGCTTGTTTTCATGCAAATGCCTCAGTGCTAAAAAATGGGGAAAATTATATGCTGGAGAAGCAGAAGTTGCTTCCAATTAGAATGTTTTTCAACAATTTCCATAAAGTGGCTAAATTAAGAACTTAGCAGTTGCTGGAGCAGTACATCTCATCTGGTGTTCTCCCTCCAGCAGCAGCCAATGTCAGAAACATGTAATCACAACCCCTACCCAGATCCAGTTTCCCTGAAAAGACTCATTGGATGTTGGGTCTGGTCCAGTCTGCCTAATTAGGCAGTACTCCACTCATTTCCATGCAGAGAGTTTTTTATTGAGCAGATATAGCTGCAGAGGATGCCCTGACTTTGCGACTTGTTTCCTGGCTCTAATATCGCCTATCTTCAGCAGTGCAGCAGGATCAAATAGTGGCTCTGTTCTGCAAATACTTACATATATGATTAATGCTATGCACTTGACTAGTGTTTTTGCATCTAACGATAAGCAGAGGACAAGGAATTTGCAGAACCTGGTACACAGCTGCTCTTTGCTCTACAAAGGGTGGTCTATCTTTGAGAGGAGAACTTTACAAACAGCTGATAAAACTTGGGCTTAAACTGGAATTCCACATATATTAGACATGTCAAAGTCTTCAGATTAGAATAAGACATACTTTAAAAATATTTTAAACTGCTTATTTCATTTTTGTTTTATCAGTCCAGAAATTTGCATTTAGCATTTATACTCCAATAGTAGGATTTTTTCCTGATCAAATACAGCCTTGTACCCCTAATTTACAATAATGAATGGTTCAAATAAAATTTACTTTCTGTCTGTGAAAACAATTCCAGTGGTAAATAGCAACTCTGCTAGTGTATGCTTTAAATAAGCTTTATTTTGTTGATGTCATATGTGATTATTTGGAAAAGACATTTTATTCCCTAGGAATCAGCTCATGCTGTGAGGGACCTTGATCACCTGACAAAAGCAGACACGGGGTTACCTTATGGTAGAAAAAAGAGTACAACTGTCTCTTGGGTCTGTTTGAAAGACACAGACAGCAAAATCAGAGAGCTTCCATCTTCCAAAGGTCAGTTGTGCTCCTGATGTCTAAAGAGTGAGCAGGCGTTCCTCTCCTGAGACAAATTTCTCTCAATTTCAAAAAAACAATTTAAGGTGGTGAGGCAAAGCGAGGATGGCACAGCATATAGATGATTTCTTCTTTGGGCTGGATCTGTGCATTTCTTGTGTGGTCTAAAGCAAATGACTTAAAAAAAAAAAAAAAAAAAAAAGACCAAAACCCCCACTCTGGCAGGATTTGTGTCTTATGGGCTATATGGGCTGCAAGTACAAGGTTCCTGGAGGGATAAGCGGTCAGCTGCTCAGCTAGCCCCACGAGGGCTGTGTTACGGGAAAAGGTGGCCATGAGGTGTGGCGGAGGCTGGCGAGGATGTGCCTGGGACCTGGTTGGCACTGCTGGAGTGCCGGTGCTTGGCTGGGGTATGGCACAGCTCAGTGCACCCCTGGGTGAGCTCAGAGAGACAAGCCTGAAGCATTGCCTGGATGCTGCTGCCGCCTCAAAGCATGGGTGCCGGACCGAAAGCAGCGATGGGAGTGTGCCTAGCTGGGGATCATACTGGGGCTAAGACACCCTGAGCTCTTAAACACCGTGTCATTATGCAGTTGTGAAGGGAACAAAAATCTCATGGGTCCCATTTATCCTGGGTGTAACATGGCTGAAGTCAGCGTGCTTGACCTCTTGGTTTGATGCCCCACAAATAGCAGTGTCACAGCTGCCTCTTAGCTGCCTGGATTTTATTAACCTTCTCAGTTTTGCTCAGCTATTTCAAAGAGATTCAGGGAGCTTAAAAAACGGAACCACCACTCTGGCTATAAAATAACTGCGTCTTAACCTACCAGCCCTATCCCTGCAGGGGCAGACTTGGAGTTTCACAGCCACCTCTGCCTCACCAAGGGATACCAGTAGCAATAATGGAACTACAGGGATGCTTCCCCCACAAGATACCTCCGAAGGATTCTGTCACAATTGCTGTATTTTATCCTATCGGATAGGCTCTGATTCTCTCTGCTAGGATGGCTCTGCCTTTCCCACAAGAGAGCACATGATCCTGCTCGAGCCAAAGTCAAGGGCATTTTTGGCACTTGTTGAGGTGGGAGCAGATGCAGACTCGCACAGAATTTTGTTTGGGGACCTTGCAGTTCAGTGGGGCTTGCCGTGGGTGCTGTGGTGCTTTCGCCTCAGTGGAGTTGCTTAAGTGACGCAAATGGTCTCTTCCATTTCTTGTAGCACAGTGGTGTCAGTAAGGTCAACTTTTGTTGTTCTGGGAAGTCAGGGGAGAAAACGCTGACTTAGGAGCAGGACGGGTCCCCAGGCACAGATGCTTCAATATGATTTGCAAGCCCAGCACACATTTGCAGGTTGTGCCATAGCAGCAAGCAGGCAGTGTGGCAGAAGCATAAAACCAAGGTTATTTTTTTCCCTTTTTTTTTTTTTTTCTTTCTTTTGTTCCTATGAGCCTTATAAAATAGGCTACTGCTTTTAAGCAGGAATTGGTTTGGATTCCTTCACTGGAAGGTGTTGCACTGTGAATGTCTGTAGCTACTGAGCTGGCAGTGCTTTGTTGCACCTCTGCTTGCTGTTCTGCAGTGGCCCTAGCAGTCCTGTGTCAGGCTCTTCATGGAACTCTTTTGCTTTTCCTCAGAGCAATTCCAGATTTTAACTTTTCTCTTTTTTTTCAGTCATTGGAACAACCCTTGACTTCCCTAAAGCTCTGGTACCTCTTGCTATTTCTGGAAGTTTCTGGCATCATGGTTGTGGTGATGGC
The DNA here is from genome assembly GCA_013400535.1 of Scopus umbretta. Taxonomy (NCBI): domain Eukaryota; kingdom Metazoa; phylum Chordata; class Aves; order Pelecaniformes; family Scopidae; genus Scopus; species Scopus umbretta. Next base: position 67,002 of record VZTL01055157.1, on the reverse strand, counting down.
TTGAAGAGCATGCTCACAGGACTAAAAGGCACCACATTTTCTTCTTCACACAAGGCTTCTGTGGGAGCAGGGCAATATCTTATGTGCCAGGCATGAATCAGGCTCTCAGGAAACTCATAACTGCAGGGGGAAAGGATTCTACAAATACAGTTTGACCACCCCATCTTCATCTACACACACAATGTCTAGTGGACACTGTTGTCTAGTGATGAGTAAATTAGTCACTGTCAGCCATAACGACACTAAATCTGTGTCTTTACTCAGGGATGTGGGGTGGGAAAATATTCTACCGTAAAATGTTTTTTATTTAGTAACTGTTTGTATTGTTTTGCAACACATTTTTATTATGATAATGCTGCTGCACTGTGGGTGGTGATCATTTGAACTTGAAGTTTCAACAGCAGGAAAGAGATCACATACTCAACCTGGTCAGGAAAGCTGAAACTGAACAAAGAGCTTGATATTTTCCCACTGCTGTAGTTTTTTGGGTTTTTTTTTTTTTCTGATTCTGCATTATTATTTAGTTCCAGCCCTTCCGAATCTCTCCGGTGATAAACCTACTGACCTCATCAGCAGATGTATTTTTAGATGCATTGTTTCTAGCTAGAAGGTTGCATTGGAGAGGGCTGTTAGCACATGTTACTTTGAATTTGTGCTTTTTATGATTCAGAATATAGTTAGCTACAGCCTTCAGCACCTGTGATGGGGATGGCCTTGCTGCTTTTCCGTTGCTCTTTTATGGACTCCCTTGACAGGTCAAAGTTATCTCTGTTAACAAAATAGTCTGGGTTTGGCCACTTTTGATCTGTAACATATTCAATATTGTTAATAACACTGATAAATAAACAAAACGGTTACCCTGGATTTGACACCCTAAGAAACAGAAGAAAAGACTGTGTAACATGGAAATACACATTTAATAATTAGTATTTATTATGCAGCATCACAGAGCCATTCATCCTCAGAAAACACGCTGACACTGCTCAGCTGGTCTCGTGGTTTACCTGTACACTTTCTTACTTGGGTGATTATGTTGGAATACAAAAAGTGCCTGGAAAACTGTGGTGCCAGCTCATGCCTGCACCTCAGTCTTCAAATCAAAATTAATTCTGAGATATGTATGCATAGAAAAAAAAGGTGGAAAAAGTTGAGAAACTATTATAGAGGGCTTGTTTGTTTAATACTCTTCTGCAACACAGAAAGATGCACCGCCAATACACCATACCCTCCCCTTTTCTGCTGGCATTGCTGACTGTAAAAGTGTGCCCTTAATTTCCTGCACAAATGCCACCAGGTGGCTGTAGCTGTCGGATGTAGATTAGGAGGCGTTTTGGGTGGAGGAGAGCGCTCGGCCACCAAGGCTGCCACTTTGAAAAGGAATGATGCCTGCACGCCATGCTCCCCTCTGCTAAGGTAATTGGGACTGCAAAGTTAATGGGAACTAGCACTAATTTGTTTTAAACTGTCAGGAGCAACGACGGGACAAAAATTGTGACAAAACCTGAAAAGGACACAAAAATCGGTACCTGTGACTTAGAAACTTAGGATGCTCTGGGATTCGGCCCTTCATTGTAATTAACTTTTCTCTGAACTCTGTCTCAGGGTTATTTACCTCTGATATCTTCAAGAGTAAAATAGAGCATTTGTGTGGAATAAGGGCCACTTTGAAATAATGAGGGACAGCCTTCAAATAATTAAATTGGAACAACAAATTACAAAGTACACTGGCTGATGGCTATGCAAACACATGTGGCCAAACTGCTCCCCCTCATCCTCTTCAGGACACAGTCCCCCTGAGCTGGGTGACCCCATCATCGAGGTTTCAAGTGTGTAATGTAAGGAAAACACACGTGCTTTTGGGTTGTGCTGTTGGATAACCCTCTCCTCTGGCTTCCCCAAGGTGTGCAAGGTTTAAAGGAAAGGCAATGGAGGCTGTCTCAGCAGATGCAGTGCCACCTCCTGCTGGCCCAGCCCCAGATTCTGGGAGCATCCCAACTCCATCTCTGCTGGAAAAAGCTGCTCCTGGGGCAGAGCGGGGGGGAAACTGGGTCTGTCTGAAACAAGGAGGCATGCCCTACATGTCTTGCCTGAGTACTACTCCCCAGCAGCCTTGAAAGGGAGGGAGGAAGCTCCCAGGGTCACCTCTGCCACCTCTGCCTTGTCAGAAGTGACCTGCACCATGGCCAGGACCCTCATGGAGCTGCTGGGAAAAACATCATTTGCCGTGCAACTTCACCTCCTTCTCATCACCCCAGTCTGCTGCAGAGAGAAATTCCCTCAGCTGCTTTGCAGATGGTGTTATATATAGCACAAATGCATATTTCCTGTGTCTATATGGATACCTATTGTGTAGCAAAAATAAACAGAGGAAGATAATTAATCCTGGAGCCCCAGTTCCCTCACAAAAAATCAATAAAGAGTTTTCCTTGCCATGTTTCCAGGTAAGAGAAGAGAAGACAAACTTCATTACAACTGACAGTCCCCTTCCCTGGAGCAGAAAGGCTTTTCTTTACATCCAGTGCAGAAAATACAGCATTTTGCACCTGCCCGATGCTGTTGCTATGACAATTGAACTTCACACTTCTATTGAAGACAGTAAAGCCCCAGGAGTACGTACAGAGCAAACACAGCAGCGAGAAGCCTCTGCTGGGGGCTGCTGGGCAACTTGGAACTTCACCTCACTGTTTCCCCATCCAAGAGATGGGTAATTTAACTTTTTAAAAATTTTGGAATGAACCTCAATTGAGAAAACTATGCTGGTTGGGAATCTTCTTGCCAGTGGGTTGTGTTTGGGCTGCTTGCCCATGCTTCTGGGTGCATGGGTGTGTGGGAGCTGAGCGTGCCTCTGGGGCCCTGCCAGCTCAGGTTGCCCTGATGCCTTGTGCTGCAGTGGGGCTGCTGCTGTTTGCAGCCTGTCCCCTTTCATGGCCAGACATATAGGCTTTTTAAAGCACTCACCATTTTCCTGAATTCCTTCGCTGGTGCTTAAATCTTCCCAACATACTCTTGTAGGTAGTCCAAATCGACCCCAAAGTGCCCAGGGGCCATATGACCATCAGTGCAGTAAGACGCAGGCAATCTACCTCTACTACCTTACTTCCCAAATGTTCCAAGCAAATTCACGTTTTGGCTGAGGATGTCCATGCCAGGTTTAATTCCAGAATGACTTTTCATCGTTCAAACACAGTTAACAAACTAGGGAGCATGTGTGGTGTGATGAGCACCCAGAGCTCCGTCTTGGCTCAGCTACTACTTTGTTATGAGAGCACTGCATACGAGGGTATGACAGATTGACCTTAATCAGTGATCGGTGCTGCATCTTGGCAGGCATTGCATATATCAAGAAAGAGAGACTTGCCCTGGAGAGAAATCCCTGTTTATCAGTACATTTCTGGCAACAAGAGAGGTCTATAATGTGATGAGAGGTGCAGCTAACAACTGCAGAGTGCTGTGCGCTCACTGGAAGAAAGGAACTTCCGTTGTAAAAAGTGTTATTGCTGTTAAAAGATAATTTCTTATGGAAAAAAAACCTGCCAAAGCTCAGAAAAATGTTATAGGTGAGACATTTCATTAAGAGAGGATGACTGAATGAAATTAAATACTAATCAAGCAAGCTCTGAAGCAGCATGCTACAATCTTTAGCCTCCAGGACCTTGAAGAACTGGTTTTCTTACCATTTCTGCTTCAGCAAATAAAAATTAGATGATGGAAAAAGTCTTCTGCTTTAAAGTACTTACCCCTAACTCTACTAGCCTCTAATTATCTTGGGTGATCCCATTTAATCCCACTTAATATCAATGTGTACATCTCATTTAGCATGTTCATTGCAGCTACTTTTTCCATGCTCCCTTCATAGTTAGTGGAGAGACACAGACATCCCTTGAGAGTTGTTCCTCTCGTCTCGAGGTAGACATCTAACCTAGATCTGATGATTCTGACAAGTGCCTGTCCCCCTCCCTGTTTCCCAGGTGGAGCTGGTGCCACAAGTGGGGATGGGGACGGTCTGAACTGGGCATTTAGCTTAGATGTGACAGGTCTCACCCTCCAGGTCAGCGGAGAAGCAGTGTGGCAGAGAGGCAGGCAAGGCTGAAACCCAGCTAGGATCACTGTGTTTCCCTGAAGAGGTTGGGCTTGAAGGTTTGTGGTAAAATAACATAAGACAAATAAAAGGAAAAAGGGGAAGCAGCAGGTGCTGAGCTCTACCTGAGCCAGCTACTTATTTTTTCTACGCCAGCTCCCCCATAACACAGGAGAAAATATTCCTTTGATTCTTTTCCTGCCCTGTTGGTCTTGTCTCGTAACACAGTCCTTTTTTGGACACCATCACTGTGCGTCTCCACAAAAAATATTCTCATCTCTGATGGAGACTGTCACAGACCAAATAATAAACTGGTCTGACTGTGTAATTATAACTAAATGAATCCCTTACATGGCAGGAAGAAGGTAACATGCATATTGGCTGAAGGAAGAGTCTTCCCTACTCACTTTTAGCTTTCTATTTCAATCAAGCAGGCCACACAGAAAATTTGAATTAGCTCCCACAAGATGCCACAGAAGCAGGGTTGAACCAGAGGTTAGTCTTAATAAAGGACCAGGCAAGAGTCTGGCTCCTAAGGAACCTTGGTGGGACTGGCACTTATGAACCTTTGGTGCCCTGACATCGGTGCCTGCAGCAGGTACGGATGCACTGGTGGACTTTATCACCAATGCAAAGCAAAGGGGCAGGCAGGTCGGTGATATCTTTGCAAATGCATTGAGAGAGGGACATGGATTTTTAAAAAACATTTGACCCTCTGCCCCTCTCCCTGAGGTAAGTATGGCTTACACTTCACCTTCCATCCATACACCGGTTTCCCTTCAAAATGAACATATTGTACTCTGCAGAGGCGGACAATTTGCTGAATTTCATTTCACTCCTTCAATCTGCTTAATGAATAGCAATGAGTTTGAAGGTTTCACTGGATTCCAGCAGTGAGATGAAATTTGCATTAACAGATTTTCAGACCTGATCCTGGATCACTTGCCTCTTGTCTGTCCTTGCCTGGCTAACTTCTATGCCAGCAAACTAAACCAGCCCCTCCATTTTCCCCTAAAAGGCAGGAACAAATAGTCCAACAGGATATTCTTCAAAGAGATTTATAATACCAAAAGTTACTGCGTGGACAGATTTCACTGTTCTGGTAATTAATATGACTAATTTCTGAATTGGATAATTGCTATATGGTGGTGAATTCATCACTTCAAAACAAAGAGAGATGTGGGTGTGTTTATGTGTGTGTGCAGGGCATTGATGTGTACCATCCAGATATACTGGAGTATATCTCCAGTCTACTACTGACTTTGACTCTTTTCCAAATTTAAGTGGAGACCCTCTGTTCTACAAATAGTTGAAGAGGCACTTAAAGCCCAGTCAAATGTTGATGGTCTTCTGGAGCCTGTCCACCATTCATCCTGGGCAGGTGAGCTCTTTTAGCACTGGCCAGGAAATGGTAAAGGTGCCTGCAGAAAGGCACCAAATACATGTGGCTAGATGCATGACTAGAATGAAGACACAGTATTTGCAATGGAAAAGATGACACTGGGAAGGCTAGTTGTGGTCATCCAGACTGAATTTGCAGTGAAGACATATGATCAAGGTAAAGGTGGAAATGGATTCTAAAATAATCCTTCTGCCTTCATAAGTGATTCTTATGATTTCTGGTTTTCCTGTTATTTAAATATGCTTAGATAATTTGATCAGTAAAAATACAGGTATTCATAAACCTTTTTCATTTATAGAGTTTAGCGAATAGATGTTTAGAACTAAATTCTTGAGCAAGTTAGGACCAGGCTCCTTCAAACCTTTGCAATGGCATGGGCTGGCCACAAGACTAACGTAACCACTCAAAAGGTGGAGGCGGAAGGGAAGACTTCCATCCTGGGCATCTTCCGTGGGGTGCAGGAAATGGGAATGTCTGAAGATTATGGGGATGCTAGCCTGCCTGCACTGAAGACCCAAGGTTCTCCTAAGAGTTAATTCAATCCTATAAAACACAAATGAATCCCACTGAACTTGAGCCCTTCAGAGGTAAAATCCAATTTCTTGAGCCTTTTTCATATCCCAGAGACACTGTAGAATTGGAAATTTTCAAAACTGGTCTGGACAAGACCTTGAACAATGTTTTGAAATTAACCTTGTTTGGAGCAGCAGTTTGGACTAGATGACCTCTAGACATCCCCTTCAAGCTAAATTTCCCAGCTAATCCATCTTTCTGCACCAGGGATTCTCCCCAGACAGTTTCCATCTTTCCTGAAACGTAGTGTACATACTCAGACATTGAACTACAGCTGGGCTTTGAACAAAAGTTATTTTGGATGCTTTACAATCCTGTTCATACACCTCAGTATTATCTTCACATAACAGTTCTGCCTCACGTTCAGCCTATGATGGATGTATAGTAACCCCTACATCATTTCCTGCACAACTCCTACTGAGTTTTTCCCCACCCAGTATGTCTCTAGCTGATGATTTTTGTGTACCTGAACTAACTTGCATTTATCTCACTGAGCTTTGTGCTATTTTTTTCAGCCTACGTCTCCTGTTTGTCAAGATAATTTTGAATTCTAACCCTGTCTTTTGATGTACTTTCACATCAAAGTCCCCTCAAAGCTTGGTATTTACAGATTAAATAACCAGGAGGTTATTAAACACTTCCTGATCTCTCTCTCTGTTGCACCTACTTCTTACAAATAAGCCACAGAGGAAACATGAAAGACCAAAGGAAGATATTCTTTTGCTATCGGATGCTACTTCTGAGCTACATTTTCACTGAGAAAAACAAAATCCTCAGTTATGGCCAACCCCCAAACAAAGGCAGTGTCATGCTCCAGATGACGAGGCAGTTGAAATCCTACCAGGGTGAAGGGTCATATCCTGAACCAAGCCAGCTAACACACTTGAGACACGCACTCCCCTGCTGAAGGGCATGGTGTGGAAGGAGCAGCATGCCCGCAGGGGGATAAGCCTGGCACTTGCAGCACAGTGCCAAGAAGTGCGCATTAACATCTTCTGTGGAGCTGCTGCCTTCCTTCAGAAAGCCACGCTGCCTACCTCCTCATGCTGCAGGGTGTCTCAGCCATCTCTGTGTCTCCGGCCCATGGCTTATCAGTGCCACCACATTCCTTAAGTTTTTTATTTCACCCACTCAGAAGAGCATCTGCACAGTCATTTCATGTTAACCAGCATGTGGTTCACAGTCAGAGGGGCTGTCTATGCTAAATCCTGTTTTTACTCTTCTGATGCTTCTAAAAGTATCCCTGTTTTTCAAATATTATAGAGCTCCTAAGCTTGTGCAGCACATTTGTTAAGTGAGCAGAATTTATTCCACATTGATAGCACTCTGGGAACGTAGCTCTGGAGCTAAATGCTTTTGCCATGCACAGATGTCAAGCCCCATAAGGCTGCCATGAGCCAGACATGCAAATGTCACCAGCCTGTTAAACTGGGGGTAGGGGGAAGCTTGCATGATTATCTCCAATTTGCTGAAGGTGTAGGAAGTATTTCTTTATAAAGAACTTTCAGACTTTTATTCACCGCTCTTTGTTGGCTCCAGCTCTTCCCATCTGAATGGCTGGGCATAATGAGGCACAAAGTCCTAAAAGCAGATCTTTAACCTTAGCTTTGCAAGGACCCAAGAGCTGGACCACCTCTGCACAAAGCAGTCTTTTGGAGAATACAGATAAGTTTGCTGTAAACTTGTATCGTATCAGTGAGCACAGGCAGCTTTCCGTCCATGCAGCCAACTCTTCATCATGCGTGGTGATGGGTCAGGAAGAAGCAGTTTACTTCCAGGATGAAATTACTGGCCCTAAGCATATTCCCTCAGTGCTGGTTGGGGGTTTCTGCACCAAACTCCCAGTTTCAAGAAGCCTCTTTGTTGTTGCAGGCCCTTATAAGGACTTCATGAAGATATTTTTGCACAGGTGCAGCATAAAAATGAGTATGTGTTGCTGGACATGGGATGGCCTGTTGAGGAAAGCAGAATGGGTATTTCTGCCCCTTGGTGTGGCTTCCCCATAAACCAGATAAGCTATCTGTGGCTGAGGGAAACCTAGCTGTACAAATAATGTTTTGTAATTAAACAATTAAACTAAATTGAAAATTTTGCTTACAGCGCTTTGATCCCACTGGCAGGGTCCTCATTCTCTTGCCATTTCTTCCCTCTTCCTGATCTGGACTGGAGGAAAGGTGAGGGAGGCAGTTTGTCTCAACACACCCTGTCTGCAGAGGTCTGAAAGGGCAGCTCACATCAGAGGAGGTCCTGGTGGAGACTCAGAGCCAACTTTTCCTCTGGGGCAATGGACCTACTGCTTGCCCCCGTGTCCTGTCTTCCCTCTGATCTTCTGCCAGGTTGTAGCTCTTCCAGCTATGGTCTTCCACTAAGCTCATTCCGCTAGAGAATAACAGTTGGATCATTCCCATTCTCACAGACTCTCTTGTATTAGTAGCAATAGGCCAAATTTCAAATATCTATGTAGTAGAAAGACATATAACTGCTACTTCTGCATTAGCTCAGTTCAATGTAGAAATCCAATTTGTGTATCCAAGTACAGACTTAGATGTTCAAATAGCAGACCCCACAAAGCCTTTATGTGGAAACTGTGATGCATAAACCTACATGACTAATGTCAGGTGTATTTTTTACTCAGAAATCACATGTTTTCTCTCAGAGATAAGAGCTCTTTGAATAACTGATAGGGTAGATTTAAGACGCAGTGTTTAAATGAGGAGATGATATGGACAAGTACAAATTCTGCTTTTCATGGCTGAGCCAGTTGCAGGGCTTTTCCTGGATGTCTGTCAGGGTAAAGCCTCCAGAGGGTATCTCTGCACTGATGAACTGGTGTGTACCAAAGCCTGTTGGCCATACCTGCATGCTTACTGAGGACTTTTTTGGGGAGATTCAGCTCATCTAGCATATTTATAATTGTAGGTGTCTTCACCTGAACTAATCACTCCAGTCTCCCTTTATAATCAATGGAGTGAAATAAGCAATTTTAGGCTGTGACTCATCTGACATATCTTAACATCTACTTTAGGATGAAGTGAATCATGCTCTAGAGCTGTTCTTTTTCTTATTCTCTTTCTTCCTTTTTTTTTTTTTTTTTTTTTTTTCTTTTTTTTTTTTTTTTTTTTTTTTTTTTTTTCCCTCTTAAGGCAGCTAGGAATACAAAATTGGGTAGATATCTCTACACAGCTCCCTCCTCTTTTGTCCTAGCATGCATCCAGGTCACAAGAGCTCCTCTTAGCCTCTGAATACTTGAGCTTTGTTTCAGCTTTTTCATACACCATATGTGTAGTCTGGTCACTGTTTTGCTATGACTTAAAATACGTTCTTTGGTGAAGTCCTTCAGCAGTGATCCCAGAACACTCTCTTCCTACATCTCCCATCATTCTGCAGACATTCCCTCCCTGTACTGCCAGGGAGCTGAGCAGGATATCATAATGTCTCCTGTGCCTTGCAAATGTCTGTAGCCTGCGAGAAACACTTTTATTTGCCTAGGTCTCCTGTCTAATCCTACTTTGCTTCTACCTCCATGTTTTCATGGTGTTCAGCTGACACCTAGTTAAACGGCTGTTAAGCACAGTCCCATCCTCAAGTTGAACAGGAAGCATACAGCAAACACTGTAGTATCAGGAGAAGGACCTGTATTTCAAAGTCACTTTCTGTATGAGACCTATCCCAAGTAAGCCCTGCAGAGTGCAGGAGGAGCATTCTTGAGGAGAGCTCATTTATTGGCACCTGTGAGAGAGCGTGAGAGAGGCCTGTGTGTGCCATTAGTGTTCCCAGCACAAGCTGAGAATTCTTGAACCTCACTAGGATTTCAAGGATATCTGCAATGCTGATTACCCATAGATATATTACTTCTGTAATACCACTGCCAAATTCCCCTAGCAGGGCCTGAAATGTTGGGTTGCATCAGTACATCATTTATCCAGGAACCGGAGGCTAACTGGGTCCAGATAGCAATAATCACTTGGTTTTGCATCGATATGGCATTGGGGTGATAGCTGCCTGGGGCAAGGTGCTGATACAGATCCATAGGAATTTCTTCCCTCCTGCAGAAATTCTGGAGCCAGACAATAACCCCATTGTGGTGTATGATCATTGTGGTGTATGAATTTCTTTGCTCCTGAAGAGCTGCTTTGCAGGTGGGGTAGAGAGGCAATTACAGCATGCATCATGCTGTGCAAATACATGATATCCCTCTGCTCATGGAGATCCCTGAGGATCCTTGCAAGTCCTAAAGTGTTTCTTTCCCCATCAGCCTCTCTGCATGAGGGCTTCAGCTGCAACTGGGAAGCTGGGTTGTTTCACCCTGCTACGAGATGCCTATCTGAGCAGTGCAGAGGGCTGTCGAACCATCACTCTAATATGAGGCAACAATTTCCATCTTTCAGATCTGCAGAGAGCAGAAGGCAGTATCCATCGCTGCTGTGCCAACTGCTGAGCAAAGAGATCATCCCTCACACCTAGAAAGGCTCCGCTTTTATATCCGCTGTGCATGGGTGCCTGCGGTAGCTCCCTATGCTGCACACCGATCCCACAAACTGAAATGTGGAGGGGTCTGTCCTGAGCAACAAATCGCATCAGTCTGGATGGAAAAGGGACAATCACATAGGCTGAGCCAGAGAAATGCTGTGCTGACAGACCCTTGCTTCCCCAAATGGCAAAATTAGAAGATGCAGGAAAGCATGGGGTGGGATGCCCCCTCCAAGATATGTCCAAGGGACTTAAGATCACAAGGTTCATTTACCTGACAGGGATCTTTCACTTTAATATCATGTAGGAGCTTTTGACATCTGACATCCTTTTCTAATCCTCTAGGCACTTCCCCTTTTCTTACTACTTGTTTTTTTTTTTTTTTTTTTTTTTAAAGATGGAAGCAGCTATGGTCTAAAACACTTTTGGAGAAAAGGGAAGAAATAAAAGCAGGGGGACAGATTGCAATCTATTGCTAGTTTCAGAAAAAAACAGCAGTTCTATTACTGAAAAGGAATCTGTAGTGCAATATTAAAAGATAAATTTCTTTGAGGAAGAAATAACTCTAAGAAGGATGAATATTCTACTTCATATGTGAGATTGGTGTTCATCCAGGAGAAAAAAAGGACCTTTTATAAGGTCATATGAAACATTTTCAGCAGTAGAAAATGTTACCCATTTACATTCCACAGTTTTTTCTTCTTTTAAATATATTTTAGTGCAGAGAATGGTTTCAGGCTAAGAGAACTCATTCACTAGAATTACTTTTCTCTTTGGTTTGCACACTATGTACAGGCAAAAGTGTAGTTCTGTTATCTGCTAAATCTGAGAAGTATTTAACGACAAAAGCAGCCCAGCTGAAACAAAGAGTCTCCTTTGTGGAGGAACAGATAATTCAGTGAAAAAGTGGCAAAGCCCTAACAAAAGGCTCAGTCCTGAAAGATGCTTAGCAGTCTGGCACTGATGGCACTGATCCCCTACGGCCCTCAGTTTTAAAACTGCAGACCTCACCGTGTCTTTACTGTCAAGCATTTACTTCCATGATGCAAAAGCAAAACTCCCCGGATCCTGCAGGATAGAGGCCCAAACAAGAAGAAGAAATAACCTGAGCACAGCTTCTGGGATGACAGAGGTTTATGAAATGCTAAGACAGCTGTTAAGGTAAAAAAGTTAACCTCAAGAGATACCCAATTTATGTGCAATTGGTGTGTGAGCCAGACAGTTTTTTAGTAGATAATGACTGGTGAGGTAGCTCTACTCCAACCAGCTGGTATCCTGTTCTTCATCTTTAGATATAGGCTGGAAGCAATTAAAGTTAATCCTATTACACATGCTACATGAAAGATTTGGGAGCCAAAAAGATTGCTTGGCACTTGCTGTAAATTCTCTTTTTTTTTTTGGGGGGGGGGAGAGCCAGGATATTCCTTATCTTCTTTTAAACATTAACACCCTGAAGTTTTCATATTCTTGCAGATTCTGGAATTTTTCTTTCTGACTTTGGTGTATTAGACACTATGTCTTGAATTTTCTGCCAGATTTGAAAATGATGACGACAACAACAATGATATTTGAAATCCAGTAGTTTATCTGTTCAAGGATACTTCTCTACTGTCTATTTCTGGAACTTTTAAATTCTCTGATTTTTTACATTAATTCCTGTCTCAGTAAAGCCAGAATGATAACAGCAAATAATTATAAGACTACCCCATATGCACAAAGTCTGTCTGAATTTTTCAATTTCATTAGCCATTTAAGATGCTTTCAGTGACCATTGACTACTTACTACTTTATGAACATTAACAAATAGCCACATTGGGTCAGACCTTTGTGGACAGCAATTATTCCCCAAGAGTGGCTAGTCCTGAATGCCTTGGGAGGAGGACCAGGACATATAGGACATTTTATCTGAACTCCAGCCACTCATACCTGAGGGGATTCCCACAAGGATGCTTCCCGGCATGGTTTCTTGGCCACCAGCCCTCTGAGGAGGACATGGCTCAGGACTGACCTAAGCCTACCAATCTTCTAAAAAGCTTGTACCAGAAGTTTTCTGGAGGATTCATCCATCTAATTTATCTTTGGAAAGTAGTAGTCTTTCCCAAATGAAATGCAGGAGTCATTGCATGATACAGATCAGAACAGATGCACATTTCTCAGTTTCTCTGGGGCAGTCACGCTGGAGAAAAGTGGACAGGATTAAACTGGGGTTTTGTTTCTTGCTACACATCTGTCTGTCAGCCAATGAGTCATGAGCTGGTCAAAATCTGAGGGGATGTGGTGGCTGGAGCTGCTTTTAAGACAAGCTTTTCCCATGCTCAGGATCGACAAAAGCAGCTAACAATTGTCTCTGTGCTGAGCCACGAGCATGCACATGGGTGTCCTGCACCCCTTTTTGTCCAGGAGCTAGGGCAGTGGCTCCTGGCCAGCTCCCTGCCTGGCGCTCCAGGTGCAGGAGGATGCATTGGCTGCTAAAAGCATCGTTTTCCTCCTGAGCATTGTCAGGCTCTTTGGGTTAAGACAAGGGGCAAAAGGAAATATTCCATGATCTGTGGGCTGCCAGCTGGACCACTGTGAATAGAGGCTGATATTGCTCCATGAGCACAGACAGAAAGAGGCCATCCTTCCTTCTGTGGAAAACAGCAGAACGATAATTCTTTTGTTTCCTAATAAGGAGATTTTACAGAGAATTTTATTTCAGCCAATTTTTGTCACACATTGCTATTTAATTGTTTTCGCCTCTTAATTAAGTTCATCTGCCAAGATTTACCCAGAGAACTGTGTCTAAGAGCTCCTTTGCTGACTGCAAACACTTGTCTTTGAGAAGATTTGTTCCTAAATTTTTGGGTTTGCCGTGTTTGGATTTGTTGATCAGAGTTGTCAAAGGTTTAAGACAGGACTTCTGGTTCATTTAAGGAAGGCTCTGAAATATGTAACTGGCAAAGTTTAAGTTTGGATAATGATATTAGAGGTTCCCACACACCTCTCCCCCTCCAAAAACTGAAAAGCAAAACAACAACAGATCGGAGGTGGATATAGATTTGCTGAGCTTCATAATAGCTACCTTAGTGAACCTCAACCCAAATTCCATAACTTGAGATGATTCATTGTCTTACAACCGTTATCCGAAACTTGGCTTTGTGTGGTTGCAAGGGAAAATTCCACAGCTTTGACATCTCTGTTTTTGTTGTGCTTACACAGTTAATTTTTAAAAGGCAAAACAGATGCTACTTTGAGAAAATCTATGTAAAGAAATTAAAGGAAAAAAAGATGACTGCTGACTGAACTAGAACAAAAGGAACAGTATACAGAAACTTTTTTTTTTTACTTTTTATGCACTGCAAGAATGTAACTGCTTTCATCAGAAGAAATATAGAAAAAAGAATGGTCTCTTACACCAGTAAATATTTTTTTTCTTTCAGAAAAGTTTTGAGAAACCACATTGGTAACTTTAATTTCAAGTGCTCGCTCTTTCTTAGATTTTGGAAAAGACAGACTTCTGTGTTAAAACTCCCCAACACTTGGGCCGAAGTTATATTTAGTGTTTAAATATATCCTGTTGTGAGATATAGCACATGTGCTCCTGCCCTTGTGTTTCAGTATTCATACTGATCACCTCTCACTTTCTTTTTCCTGGGTGATGAAGAATTATCTGCACCTGTCTGGCTTCAGAAGAACTGCTGTCATTATTTCTAGAATGTCTGCATCTTCCTTATATTTACCTCTACAAATTGCAGGTAATGTAAACTCAACATGATGGACAACAAGGCAATTGCTACATTGCAGTTTCTCAGTCCGTGTCTATGAGGAGCTGCCTGCTCCTGGAACACCGGGTCCAAATTTCCATGAAACGCTTCCAACAAATACATAAATGGTTCGAGACATTTGGGGTAGTGAAACATGTCTAATCCTGAACAGCTGGGAGACAACTCTGCAGCAATCCTAAATAAATCTTCCCCAAATCACGAGAAACAGTCAATCTCCCACTACAGTCAGGTCTTGAAGCACCTCACCAGGAAATTGAAGTTCTCCAAGGTTCACTGTGTCCTTGGAGCAAGAGGAAGCAGCACAGCCGGGGAGATGGATGGCTGCATGCATTTTCCAGCCACATTGTGCTAGAAAATCCTCTTCACCTCTCTGCATATCTGCTTAGCTTTATAAATCCTGTGGGAATCATGAACATAAGGACTGTCTATGTATTTGTACAGTACTTGGTGAAATGGGTGGTCCTTTTTGATGTTACATGTAGTGGGAAACAGGGCTGGGAGAGAATAAAGAAAAGAAGATACCAGTAGGTGTTGGCTAAGGAGGTGTTCAGTTCCCACCTGGACATTCCCAGCTAACTCATATAAAGTGAAATGGCTTTTTTAATGTGTACATAAATTCCTAGGCAATCAGTCAAGCAAGCGGCTTCATAGTTAAAGACAATGGGCCAAGTGCAATCCTGCAATAAGCAGGCATATTGGCAGCAGGAAAAAAATAAGAAAAGAAAAAGGGAGATGTATCCATTTACAAGGACTGAATTTGCCCTACAGAATGAAAGGCATTGATAGTCTGTGGCAAATGACACTGACCTTGTACCTTAAGCAACCACAGTCCCAATAAGTCTCTGAAGAGAACTCCAGAAAATGAAAAAAACAAGTGTCAGACATGTTCTTTTAAGGAGATTATTTTTGCAATCGACCTTTTATGTAGAGGCAAACTGATTGTGTCCCATCTCAATCTTAGAGTTTGTTACAAGATTTGCCATTTTTCTAGCCTTCAGTGAACAGAATAATAGTTTGCTTTTTGCTTCACCTTGGAGCGAAACACTGAAACCTAGAATTATTGCCACCAAACAGATGGGGATATTTCTCATGAAGATGAAAAAGCAAAGACCTAATAAATGAAGAACATTTGAGAAGAGGTTAAAGCAGGCTCTGCTGCACTGTGTTTGGCATTACTATTTTAGCAATGCAGGTGGTTTTACAAACTGTTTTTTTTTTTAATGTTTCGACTGCCGCAAAGCCTCTGAAGGGAAGGGTGGATGGTGCTCATTGTTCACCACAAAGGATCTACCTGACATGGGTGCAGTCTGGTCACAAACCTGGCCATACTCCAGGATTTCAGGTCTCCTGCAGCTCTGTCTTAGCCAAAGGGGTACAGTATTGCTAGCTTTTCTCTGTGGCTTCAGCACCCCCTTCCTTGGGGGTCTGTCACTGCTGGGACCAGCCGGTCCATTCCAGTAACTGTCCTGAGACGAGGAGGCAGCTAGCTCAGGAATCTGGTCTCTGGCTTGGCTTTCCCGCTTCTCTCTGTATGTTAAGAGATGCTGGTGGATAACGTCAGCAGTGACTTTGTGTTTGTGATCAAGGGCTGCAACTGGTGTAAATGTGAGAAGATCGGGATGAGGGACAGAGAGGTGGGGTCCCAGCACATCTTGTGTAGTATAGCTGCACCAGGTACTCTGGGTATACCCTGGGTACCTGCTTAGCTGTTCCCACCTAACTTCCTTGCTTGACATATCATTTATGGAAACAAATAATCTGACTCTCTGTGGTGACACGGTCTCTGCTACATAAATTAGCCATTTTACATTCAGTGTCTTTATGGCTGAACAAAGACTCTCAACAGAGGCAATGGAATTGTTGTTTTGTGTGTGTGGTGTTTTTTTTTTTTAAAAAGCTGAAAGCATGTTTTATTCCTTCAATTTCTAGTCAGCTGAAAGTTTTCTTTCAAAGTTAATATATGGACAATGTTGTCCCCTGAGACCAAACATGAAGAATTTGAGACCGAGCAGAGAGTTTATCATAAAGTCAGCAGCCTGTGAAAGCCAATGCTCCTAATAGAAATGTATAGATTTTAAATCCAGAAGGGACATTTTGTATGCGTAATATGACCTCTTGTGTAACATAGTCCATAGATTTTTACTTAAAAATTCTCACCCACCTTAACTAAACCCAATCATTTTGAAAAGATAGCTGGTCTCACTTCAGCAACTCAAGATTTAAAGACATACTCTGGTATTTGGTTTTTTTCCAATGGGCAACTACTTTCACTCTTACAAAATTTTGCCCACTTCTGTTGTGAGTTTGTGATAACTGTAATACAAATGTCTGCTCTGGAGAGAGTCTTCTCACATCCAAGTTCTTCTCACAATTGATCAGCTCACACCTATAAACAAATAATTTCGTCCTCCTATCCTGAAGACTAACCAGAATGAGCTCCCTCTTGTTTGATGGAAGGGACAGAATTTACAAACCTTGAATGATTCTTGTTGCTGTGTGGTAGTTGTTTTTTTTTTTTTTAATTGTTTATCTGGTATGTCAGCATCTTGTTCACTTGCAGAGAAAGTGTTCTTTCCTCTTTTGCTTCAAATGGTCGAAAAGTATGTAGAACATATTTTGTGGGCCCATCCATCCTTGAGAATACTGATGTTGGCTAGCAGATCTGCTTCATTTCACCAAGGCCTTTTCTATTTTTGCCAGTACAGGAGTAAATCCTTCAATCAGTGAAAATTTGGGGTGGGTAAATAATAAAGCAAAGACCTTTAGGAGGTCATGGAGGGCCACATGCAAGGGAGGGCCTTTCCTTTATGGTCACTGGAGCTATCTGTAACTCATGCAAGTTATTCGAGTTTGGACGGTGCATTTTTTTTTCAGACATCTTCATGTCCTGGTCTCACAGGTAAAAGTTGTCATTGGATTTGGAGGGAAGAAATAATGGGTTGTTTCAGTGTATTTTAGGGCTTGTATGTCAAATTTAGGTGGAAGAACTTGAAAGGACTCCACATGATCTGCCTCTGTAACCAACTTGAAAGCAACAGAAGACAAAGGCTGGTTTCTTTATGGATGTACATCACTTTTGGCAAATGACAGAGTTGTAGAGATACTTGCCATGGAATGGATGGACCCAAACAAAAACACTATTCTCCATGTAGGAAAAATCATATCAACTAGCTGATCTGAAATTTACTATATAAAACTGATTTGAACAAAACCCCGTATTTAAGCCGCTTCAGATTTTGTGGATATTTGGATCAAATTTGGAATTTGCAGCCGACGCCTCTCACTGATGACAATGAAGGTTGCAGAAGTGTTTGATCCTCGGCACAGGCTTATGTGTTACTGCCATGAGAATAAATGTTGTGTTTCAGAGGATGCCTGTTGCAAAGGTTCTGAGAGACAATTTCTGTGTAAACTGTAGCTAACCCTTTCTAAAGAGAAAGCATCAGCAGCATTTGTTTGTGTCCATCTATTGAAATGTATCCTGAAAAGAAAAATTCAGCAAGGTGCAAACACTTGTCATTCTGTGTTATGCCCTATCCCGTGTTTCCAGGTGATTGCACTAGAAAAGTGAATTAGGGAAGACAGTCTAGTGCCAATGAGCTTGGAGTGAAGAGGAGCAGAAAGCACATTCCTGTCAGCACTTCATGGAAACCAGCAGAAAACTCAAGCAGTCTAGTTTTCCCTTTAGTGGTTGATCAAGAGGCATTCTTTACATTATTGCTTTAGCTTTTCTACTCTCTTGCCCTTCTTCCATCTCCTTGCTAGCCTTTGAAACTAGTTCCTGGTATGTGGGGAAAGGGTAGTCCCCAGTCATTAGCAGCATTAATTTGCATTGTCTCTGAGCGTACTTCACCTCTCTGAAGGAATAGGCTTCATCCAGCTTTTCTTTTTAGACTTTGGTGATACTTTTTCTTGTGATTGTATGTATCATTTTATACTATTAATGAGTGACAAACAAATGTCATTTAGCTTTGCAGCAGCTTGACAGAGTGTCATGTTTTTATACTAGATTGTCACGTTGTTACTGGGGATGAACGGACTGTTACTCCGCTAGAAATGTCAGTGATTTCATTTGGACCACTAGTAGAGAGGCCCCACTGACAGCTCAGCCTCCTCCTTGCTGGCAGTAAGGCAGTTTTTAGAATGAATGAGGACCCTTTTGTCTCCAGCATCTCACTGCTGGTAAAACAGCAATGTCACCAAAGCTAGCAGGATGAGGGTCTGAGCTTTTGTTGGAATATTAAGCAGGCCATTGTTTCACATTTCCTACTTGGTTCCTTTAAAAATTCATTTGATGTAACTCTACTGCTAGTAGTCCAGAAATAAAGCAATTCCTTGGGGCATGAATGCTATTCAGACAAAATAGCACCAATATTTGTCTGCTTTCCCTCCCTGGTATCCAGCATCTTTGGCAGCTCATTTTTCCTCAAAGAGGAAATAACCCATTTCTGGAATTCAGATTTTCCTGACTTCTTGGAAACAGGGAGTATCAAGTGTTCTGAGTAATGTTTCCCTTTGAAACCTTCTTAAAATAGTCTTTAAAATATCTGCCACTTTTGAAAGGTTTAAATTCCCTGGGGGTGTAATTCTGCTGACACTGATGGCATCTGCCAGCAGAAACTCTGGTTCTGCAATTTCTTCTGTGAGCTGCATTGACCTTTGCTTGGTAAGGAAAGCTGCCTGAAGTAGGTCCAAACCCAGCCATGAGTGTCTTTTGCTGTGCTTTTCTCAGGCTGTGCCCAACATTCAGGCAGATCTGATGCTTATCTGACGGGGGTTGAGCTACTCTGGTTATCGGGGTCCTCACTCACAGAGGAGGGAGAGGGCAGTCCTCAAAAAAATTTGGCATAGAAAAAGACAAGTATTTGATCATTTTCCTATGGAACCAGTCCTCTCAAGAAAATGACTATAAATCAAAAAGCGAAGCTCTCTCACATTTCCAGAAGAGAGGTAAAAGGCTCATAATTCTTACTGAACAAATCACATGCAAGTGAGTCATTCATAATTGCTTTATAAAAATAGTGAATAAACGCTGTCTTATTCTGTACTTGATTAAGCACGTGTATAACTCTAGTCAAAAGAACCTGTCTTGTGAGCACAGAGTTGTGGGAATGAGGCTCAAAAAGAACAGCGCCTTGTGGAAAATATGAATCTCACGGCCAAAAATGTCTTTGGGAGATGCAGTTCTCTTTCAAAACATATCTGCTGCAGGAAGATTTGCTTCTGTGCCGAGAAAGAGCCTGTGCTTGTGATTTTAGTCTATCTTTGTGTAAATGAAACTGGCTCCCAAGTAAGCATGGTAAAGGCAAGGTTTTCATCTATCTAAAAATGAATCTCTTCATACATTTGTTGTTTATCTACCTGGATACTAGATGGGAAAGATGGGTCAATTATGTTTTCTCTTTGACTAGTTATATTTTTGCTCATAATACTTTTTTCTCCCTGAAGTGAGGTTATCAGCTAAACTCTGAATACAAAATAAAACCAAACCAAACACTCAGATACAATGCCCTAGAAAGGGAAAACCTGTGCCATGCTGAAGTTTCACAATTTCATTTTTTTAAGGTAAGTGCTATCAGTTTTTTTGCCAGGGCAGTTTACCATCTGTAAAACAAAATTCAGTCCAAGGAATGATTTTCTTTTTCACACACACATGTGAAAGTCAACATGAATGTATGATTTCTGGCTTGAAGAATAGTTTCCTTGACAGTTATTACCCGAGAAAGCCAAGCAGCCTTCAGTCCACCCACCTACAGCTCTCCTACTGACAGGTGAGCAAATTCAGCACTACCCCCGATCAATATTTCAAGAGGTTGCATGTGAAAAGAAAGCCTCAGAAAGCTCTTGCAAAATGGTGCACAGGGTGTTAACATGGAGGCTTAGCAAGTCCATAGACGCAGTTCTAATGGGGGGTGCCTCTCAGCCCTGCCTTGGCAAGGCTGAATAGTCCCATATCACCTATGTCTCATTCACTTGACAGGTTCCCTGCTCTGGATCCCTGTAGATGGAGTTCTGCCTGATGCATTTATGCACTCCAGCCCTGTTGGCTGTCGGGATCCAAACTTTGACATGTAAACTTCTGTGCCCACAATCAGGTGCCTCCTGCAAGAGTGGCAGCTTAGCTCCCCTTGTTGGCAATGGGGATCTCCTCAAGGCAGTCTGAGGACTGTCCAGTGCACCCTAGAAGAGATGCCTCCATCTCGCCAGTGCAACTGCTCTTCAGACTATATGAAAACACCTAAATTTAAGTGTCTTAATCTGTCAGGTATGTCTCAGCTGTGGTGGGTCTGTAGAGGGCATGCTGCTGCCACTGATCTTCCTGCTCCCAGTGCAGGGACACCAGGGCTGTCGCTTCCTACAAGAGCTGGTGCAGGTCTGTGTCCCTCCCCGAGGGAAGGAGATATTCAGGAGATCTGTGCTCCTGTGCTGCTGGTGTCTTCCACCCCAAAATGCCTCTGAGTACTTTTCCAACATACAAATTGGACATCAAGAGGATACTCAAAGCTATTTCTTACAAGTAGGCAAACAGCAAGGTGCAGACACCTTGTTGTTGCTTTTAGGATGAGAAGCAAATGATGGGTGAATGTAATATTCAAAATACTAGGGATTTATACATTTAAGGATATTAAAGGTATTTTTCCGTAAATCCTTGCTCAAGATCATTAGGCCCAGGACTAGCTTACCTAGCTCTTGGGGACATCTAAAATGAGTGAACCTCCTATGCCAAATCTGGTGAAAAAACCTGCTTTTCCAGGCCTGGTAAGTGTATTTAGGACCATGGCAGTACTGGTACCAGGCAGAAATTTAGGTTCCTCACCTGCCACCAGCACTGTCATAACATGTTCTCGCTAGTCTTCCGGTTGTCCACTGGCTGCTACACCACGTCCTAAGAAGATCTGGGCAATCCTCCTCTACTCTGGGGCTCAAAGAAAACTCCAGCTGCTCTGGCAGCTCCCCTGGGGGTGTCAGACTTGTGAGGAGTAATTAGAGGAGTAATTAATTGTGTTTGCTGCCAAAGGAAGTGTTGTGCATGACAGCTGCCTGGAAGGGCTGGACCATGGTCCTGGAGCCTGTGCATCGAGATGGCATCCTTCTCCTGGTTTGCTTCTGATGACAGGATGAAGCTGGGATCTGGGCCTTCTTCTGGTGCTGGGCATCATGGTGGCTCTGATTAATGCTGTTGTCACCTCCTGCATTGATTCTTTCAGCTCTCCTTGTCCCCTTCTCCTGCTTGGCCTCCTTCAGGAGACAGCTGCTCAGCAAGAAAACCTCATTCTCTCTCACATGAACAACGTGACCTACCCAGACATGGTCAATTCCACTGAGTGGATGCGTTTTGTGCCTTATCTGAGGTGGGGTGAAGTCACATGCAGCATTTCACCATATGTTTTGCCACATGTTTCGTCCTTGGGCAGGGCAGGGCTGTTTTACTGCTCAGTCAGGCACCCACCCCACATGGCTCATGGGTGGTTCACCCACCATGGGCACCACGTGTGGTTGGTGTTCCTGGAGTGACCACTCACCTCCAGAAATGCTGCTCCCTACTTTCTAAAAATGGCTATTTTCTTAAATACCATAGACTGAACAGAAAAGCCCCCAGGCCCTTTCAGCACAGGGTACAAAGGGATCCATGCTCCTTGTACGGCACCGTGCAGCTCCAAGAAGTTGCACAGAAGGGGGTGAAGGGTGTGAATAGGCTGAGAGGAGGGGAGTCACCATGCGTCCACCTCCTCCAGCTCCCAAAGTGGCGAAGGTCCACCTCTGCCTTTGGTTATGCATGTTACTAAATGGGGATGAAACTGTTAATTATTAGGAAACTGTGGTATGTGTTTGCTTGTTGTTAAGTGTCGTTTTATAAATGGTCCAAGACCAACTCCTGACATTGCCCGCTGTGGTAGGAAGGTGACAAATGTGGACAGGCAGCTAACAGCCTTGGGCAGGTCTGAGCCAGGCCCAAGCGTGCTGCCCCCTTCTCCCCTGCCCGGGAAGAAGACATTTCCACACATGATCTCCTCATCTTCCTGGGGCCTGTGGCACAGACTGGCAACAGGACTATGTCAGCCCGGGACTCATCTGAACATGCGCTGCTGCTGCATGATAAACATGTCACACAAAGGTTCTAAGCTGTTCTGGGTAACGAGACCAAGTGTGCTAATGAGAGAACAAACCCAAGTGTCAACAACAGGCACAGCCCGTGTGCACACTGCATCCCTACAAGTTTTACCAGTGTACCTGTACTCTCCTGTAAAATTATCATCTTTGTTGGTCCAGGAACAAAAGGGAAGTTCTTACAGTGGCCCAAACATGCTGATGTGATTAAAGAGATAACATGGTTTTATTACAAACTGTGGCCTTAAAGTAAAAGGGTGATTTTTCACCACTGGATGGCAGAATCTTCCTCTGGTCTAACAATATAATGGCAGAACATTTTGCTAAAATCAAAGTGAAATCGGAACTGTCATAATCAATCCGGTGTCTGATCAAAGTGGAAGAATGTACTGGAAATGTAACTGCAGAGGCAAAACGTATATTTTTTAGAAACTCCTTTCTGATTATAACATCTGACCTTTTAATATTTGTCCTGTTCACATGAATTACACGCCACTCATTCTTCTGCAGATTTGTCAGTGTCCCCCAACATTGCCCACCTTGTCAATGTGATGCTTATGTCTATACTGAGTATTTTTTCTCTTGAATCCCATATTGCATCATGACTAAATGTTTAAGTTACAGAAATCACCACACACTTAGGAGATGTGTTTAGAAAGATGTTGTAGTTGGCAATATTATAACCTTTTAAAAATACAAACATAATAGTAGGTACAGGTGCTAAAGCTCAAGTAATATAGTGCTTGGGCCAGCAATATTTTAAAGGAAAAATATATGTTTAATTTCTATTGAGAGCATGTAGCATTTTTAATTCATTGTTCAGGAGTTTTAAAATTCATTTAAATTCATTTTTAAATTCATTTAAATACATTTTAATTCATTTTCAGGAGTTACTTTTAATTAGGCAAAAATAAATGTCTAGATTCACCACTTCTTCTTTTAGAGTATACACTGAGCAGCTTCATTGGACTGTGCCTGAGCAAGAGGAGAAAAAAGAAGTAAGCTAAGCCTTCGCCACTGCCAAGTGGAAGACAAATTTTGTCCTTAACCTCAGAAGGTTTGGTGTTAGTTTCTATCAAGCACAGACTATTAGCTTCTATTAGCAAAGACTATAATTCTGACTATTTTTAATGATCTAAACTTCTGATTCTTTTCTAAGACCTGTTTCCATGGGGTTGTATATCCATGTGAAATGTTGGTGAAGGTTTTCACAGAGGTTTGAGTAACATTCAAAATGAAACAAATCTTGTAACACTTGGCAATCATTAGTTTAATAGCGCATTTTTTAAGTGTTTGAACAGAAAACTTTCCCTGAAATGATTTACATGGAAAACAAGAAGTCTGCAGATAGATCAGAAAGGACAAAAATCAAGGTGTGACACAAACTAAGTTGTTCCAGTGCATGAAACATCCACTTCATCATATCTTTGACTTCTGCAGCATCCTGTGGCAGTGAGTTCAATGACTTCATTGTATACTTTGTACAGTGTATGTCTTTAGAAGTCTTTGTTCATGTTATTTTTACCCCCTCTTTTAGGTATTTTATGAATGTCTAAGCTACACCTTTTTGCTGAAGTGGTTTTAGCTTAAAAGAGCCAAAATAGCATTTAGACCAGTAGGAACTGAAATGTGCTTTGAGTCACTATTTCAGCAACAAAATATATAGGCTGTTCCGGACAAAGTAAAAGAGAAAGCAAACAGGACACTATGAGTGCAAACAAAACAAAAGCCACGTAGACATCTCTGGAGGGATGGAAGATGCCACTTGCATTGCAATGAACCAGGGATCTTCCCACATCTCGGCAGGTGCCATGCTGGAGCAGTGTTGCAGCAGGCAGCAGCAGCTCACGCAGGCAAACCCCAGTGAGGGGCTGGGAAGCTGCCTGTTCTCCCCTCCCTGGCAATTACCACTTGGCTCAGGATTAGAGCTCACTTTGATTAAAAGGACGTCCGTGGATCACCTAGGATCTGGCCCCACTGCCCCTGTGTGCCGAGCAGCTCTCCTGGTGTGTTCTCCAAAAGAGCATCTTAACCCTGAAAACTGCAGAGCTGCATTTCCCCTGCGCAGTGCTTGTCAAGGCATGCCAGAGGGTAAGAGGGCCTTGAGAACATCTGGATTATAATTAAACAGGAATTTACAGTAACTAGGCCTAAGTGGCTTGAACAACAAATTTACTGCTGATAAAGCCAGATGAGTTTACCCAGATAATCCTCTGTGTTTTCTTCTGTCCTGAATAAAATGTAGCTTTGTGATTTATATTGGGCGAGCATTGGGAAAGCTTCTTTTTCACTTGAGGGCTAATTGCAGGTCCAACAAAAGACTTCATCTGCACCATGACATTACCAGGCAGCACTAGTTTGCCTGCATGTCGTGCTCGGCGGAGAGACATAGGATCCTAGCTGCCGATAAAGAAATGTAAAACCAGATTCAGGGCAAATAAACCATCAGTCATGATGGTTTAAAATATCCCATTAAAGGCATAGTTAAAGTACACAAAGAGTTTGCAGCATTTCCTGTAGTTTATTTTTCTAAAGGCCTCCTCATTCAGCAGAGGTATGTCAGGGTAAATTCCCAAGTCACCTGAACTCAATGCTTGCATGCCACTGATAGTCAAAATCTGCTAACAAGTTAGAACATTGATGTTACTCCTGAATTAAACACACCTGGGACGGCTCTCTTGCATCAGACCAGCAGGTCTGGGGCCATCCTCACCACACTTTTCAGTCTCTCTTCCCTTTGGGAGCAGGACAGGGGCAGCCAGCCTGCGCACTCAACGTGGCTGCTGGAAGTGGGTTTCCCTGACCATGACCTGACAGGCATGCAAGGGTCTCTGCTGCACTCTCCTGTGAGACCCTGCAAAGGGCAGGCGCTGCCTCTTCTGTTTTCTGTTTTCTCACGGAAGCCACTGTCTGCTCAGTCCTTGGCCTTTTATTTTTCTTTCTTTGGGTGCTCACTTCCCCCAGGGATGGTACACAGCATCACCTACACAGGTGGGAATTCCTTGAGGTCTTCTCTTATGACTCACATCTACAGTAGCATTAATGCTGATGTCTTACACTTGCCACATCTCTGTTGTCTTGCAGTTAGATGTCATTTTTGATGAACAGCAGGCAACGTTTTTCCTCCTTTAATGCATGGGGCACTGCTAATGGGGGTTCTCCCCATGCACCTGCTAACAGAATATGAGACTTCAGGTGGCTCATTTTGAGGGCAGGTCTTGCGTTGATGCTGAACAGCCCTCAGCTGCCATGTCCTCATCCACCAGATCGCGGAATCACTTTGGAAGGAGCCAATGGACTAATTTGGCATGTCAAAGCTAATGTTGCGAAAGCCTTCGGTATATCAACGTTTCAAAGCACAGCCATAAATGTCAGCAACTTCAGCAATGGAATGAGTTACAGCAAAATTATGGCTTAACCTGTCATGAAGAGTAGCCTCCAAAAAAATTAGTAATCTTGCCTGTGTTTTGCAATGTGTGTCTTTGACGGAGGTCACATTGGGAAATCACTGCTGAGTGTTCGACAGAAAAAAATGGTGTACAACCTGGTGCTAATAAACTAACACTAAATTTTTGCTTGTGCTTTCAACATTCATTTATTTTTCCCATTTGCTAACTTTCCTTCTGCAAGGTTATCCCTGCTGTATGAATGTCCCTGTGACATGCTGCTGTCTTTCAGCGTTAATGTCACAGATACAGGGCTTTGTCTTGCTGTGATTCTGCTCCTGTTTGTAAAACAACCCAGCTAACCTCAAAAGAGCACGCAAAAAGCCCGTGGTCCTCCCTTTATCAGCATCACCCAATCCATTAATGACAAGCTGATTGAAAAGCCTTCACCTATGGCCTAACCATGCTCAGTTAAGGTCAGGATTAAATGTAAGGGTTTCCTTAACTGAGCTCCTCAGGGCTAACTCCTTTCCTCTGCCAAAAGGACTTGTGAGAGGGGATTCCAGCTTGATGTCTTGGTTGTGGGGAAAAAGCCCCAGTGCTTAACTCCAGCAGCATTTTTCTCCAACAGTTCAAGTCCTTCTCAAGTCCCTTCTAAGGGCTTCAGTGGCCCCTTTGTTCTTGTGCCAGCTCTCTGTGCCGATGCAAACCGTCACCTCAGGACACTAAGTTGTCTGGTTTGCCAAGGTGAAAATCCGCTTCTGCTTCAGAAAATGAAGTATGATTTGTGGAGGAATTTAGGAGCGGATGGAATGTGCCATCTTTGTGACTCACTCTTTCAGGCAAAATGCAAAGTAAAGTAAAGATTGTATAGCAGCAACAGGGAATAAATAGGTATCTGTTTTGCATATTTGTTATGCAGGGAGACAGGGCTAGAGCAAACATATTCAGTGATAAGTCTTTTTTTCCTCATTGCTGGGTGTAAAAATCACCACTCCAAACTGGAGCAGGCAGGATTTGACACAGAGCATGAAGTCAGCTGGTGGGGTTTGGCCAGGATAGATGAGGAGGCATGTATATGGACTAAAATGGGTTTGTGCTGAGAGGAGCACCTGCCATTCTTGTGGAAGAAAACTACAGGGAGGTCTCTGCAAATTTAGCTTTTTTATTTTTTTGTAAGAAGATAGAAAATCTTCATGGCGGGAAAGTGAAACTCCCCCAGCCTCCCCAGAAATGGTGGCTCACACTCCTCCAGAGGTTCTTATTCTCTTGGTGGTCTTTGGAGGGTAATGACGTGATCCGTGGAGGACTCCTTCAGCTATTAGTCTTCACAGGACTGTGTGGTACTGCAGAGAATTAAAGCTCTCAGAAGACAACGGCCATTCCCATGGCCTCAATACATTTTATTTCTGTAAGTGGAAGAAAGGCTCTAACAGAATTATTCAGCCTCCCCCTGCCCCCCATAACTTCCTTCATCACTGCTTTACAAATTAAAGCCTGCAAGGATTTTACTCTTGAGCAGCCTCTCAGGGCAAGTGCAAAACTCGTTAAATGAAAACAAATGTTCAACCCTTCCCTGTTATTTCCCTCCCCAGTTGGCCTGTTAAAAAAAAATCATAAAACTGCAATAGAGAAAGGTAGGAGTTTCCTGGTTTGCTAACTAAAGAGAAAGGCCAAGATGAGCCCTGGTGCAAGCAGTGGCACAATCCATCCTTCGATTGAGACTGACCGAGAAGGGAGAAGCAGTCTTGGAAGTGGGTGCGGGGATGCTGAGCCCCAGGGATAGCTGGTGGACAACAGGGAAGGAAGCACGTGTCTCCTCTTTGGAGCACAGCCCCAGACCACCTCTGGATGCAGGCCTGCACGCGGGTAGTGTGTCCACCAGCAGCCATTTATTGACTGTAGTTGTGCTCAGGGTGGCTCCAGACGTGGTGCAATGAAGAGAACCACCACGGAAATATGTCGGCTTCACGGAAACAGAGTGAGTGAGTTTGCCTGCATGGCGATTAGATGGAGATGTGAGAAGCAAAATTGCATATGGGCTTTGGAGGGGGTAAAATGGCCACGTGATGCCAAAGAGAGCTCTTGAGCTCTGCCACTGTGAAAACACAATGCCATTGAACAAAATACAATGGAAAACATGGTTTCCTAGAAACTTTAGGGGGACTTTACTGCAGTCCATGGGTGCCTGAAACAGAGATATTTCTGAATGGTAAGTTGCCAGCAGTGTACTGAAGGGGTTTGGTAGGAACACCAGAGTCCATGTGGTAGTTTTCCTTTGCCCTGGTGTGAACTAATGTCTTCATAACTCTCTGTCAGTGAATTGTATTAACTGCAGTTCAGAGTAATCAGTCTCTCTTGGGAAGTTACCATTTGACTTTCGCACTTGCCCTTACTAAGTAATACTATAAATCTTTGAATCGTCTGGCTGCCTTTGATCTAGCTGCAAGTCTGTTGAATACTTGGTGACTGGAATGGAGAAAGGAGGGAGAAAAGTACCTCTTTGCTGTGCTAAAGTCAAAGTGCTGAAAAAAGAGAGATGGATATGGCTCATCTTCCTAATGAAATGAGCTCAGTTTGCATCGTTACAATTTCTGTTATCACTCTTCAGACCTGGGGAGGAATGATTATTTACTTAAGAGTATGTTGTCTGGGAAAGAGAAAAGATATGTTTAGTTGAATCTTAAAATTACTCTTTAGACTAAGATCCTGTCAATAGCAGAACTCACAGGTTGTTTGTAAATGGCACTTCGATGAAGTATAAAACAAAATATTCGAACAAGGCAGATCTGGAG